>MU221857.1:263451-279327 GCA_018584345.1 Thuja plicata
ACTTTGAAAATAATTTCCCCATGTGGGTGAGCATCCCATTAACCTTAAAAAGGTTAGGAATCACCCATTTAAGCATGATCAGAGGGCAGTCAGATGTGGAAACATACTTAGGATATGAGGTGATGGGGGTAGGGTAGGAATAGGGTAGGCTATAGAATAGGCTGTAGGGTAGGATTAATAGGTTCCTAGCTAGGGTTTAGATTTAATTCAAATTAGATTTGAATAAATCATAGCTTAGAATAATTAGGAAAAATGGAGGATTTTAATAAATATAAATTTATTAAAAGGGGATTTTGTAGAGGTAAATGTATTTAAATAAAATACATTAGAATAGTGTTTAAACTATTGGTAAATGAAACTATTTGAATTAAATAGTTAGAGGAATAGGAGGGAAATTAATATTAATAATAATATTAATATTTATGGATGTCTACACTTCCAATATGTCTTTAAAGGTACTATCAAGCAGTAATCTCATAATAACTCAGCATGACTAGGAGATACTAGGTAATTGACTAACTACTCATTGCACATCAACCATGAGATGGAGTATGAGACAGAAAAAAGTTACAAACTTATACAAATGAACACTTAATGGATCTTAAGATGTTTTCATTTAGGAAAACATAGCCAATGTACAACTAGATATGTAATAAAACTAAACTTATAAGCCTCAGATTAGTGCTTTATCCATTTGGGAAATACTCTGACTCAGATATAATATACTAAAATTAGTGTTTACAAACTACTTCAAATTATAATACTAGCACCCCAAAATCCCATACTATTGATTTAATCCTTGCAATGTGTCATATGAATCTATGCATAAATTATAGCCTAATTTAATCTGATCCTAGATCAGAGCTCTCGAGTAAGTACATAAACAAAGATAAAACTATGCTATTGAATCAGAAAATTCATAACTCATATGACACATAAGATAGGAGAGATTGGAATTTGGATCTTTGTATTATATTCAAAAAGACTTATTTCAGTATACAAAATACTCAAAGATAACCTGCAGAAGATCTCACAACTATTTATTTCTCCCTTCCTACAATATCTAGTACAAATTATACTATCTTTCCCCTCTTTGACTGAAAACTTCACAGTATGGTTTATATTACAATTTTTTCTAGCCCTTTACAATGATATTGGGAATCCTTTTATAGATTAGGACTGCAACAAGATTTGGATCAATTGGAATAAGGACAAAATTAATGACTCACTAAAAGGACAAAATACCTAATGGAGTGATAACCACTCTTGTTACAATAGATATTTGGCACATTTTGTCTGTTGACCACTTTGTACTTGTCATTGCTTCAAAGTTTGTTTTGTGTGAGCTATCAAGAGTTTGTTGTCCTTGATGATGTTGATGTAGAATCCTTACTGTCAGTTATATCAACCATCTTGTTGGGCTTCTTCATCCATCTGCATTTTGTCATCTTCACTTGGATCAACAATTGTGTACATGTCCTTCCAAGAAGCGTACACCTCATCACTTGGCCAGTTAAAACAAAGGATTTCATCTTTCTTGTTGGTTATCTCATCCTAGGTGGTACTTGCCTTCTTAACTTCTCCTTTCTAGAACTCAAAAATTCCCTCACTTTGTTAATGATATTTATAGTTTGAACAAATAAAATGGTGCCCTCCAAGGTAATGATGCTATGTGTTCGGGCATTTATTGTTTCTTTTATTTGTCTTAACCATAGCACCTCATTCTTTATATCACCACATTTCTTGAACATGTTAGGGTACATTTCATACGTGTCCTTTGAAAAATATTTTCTCAAGGTCTCTACTTTTTTTATGAGGATATTCCTTTTGATATCCAAGTCCTCCATTAGCTTCAGACACTTGTGAGTTCTATTCAAAACAATATTATTATTATTCTCTTCCTTGGACATGGAATAGAAAAATTTCACTTCAGCCCCTTTTCCTTTCCTTGTGTCCATGACCAGACCCCACTAATCTTTGTGTGCATCATATTCATTGATAATATTAAAAACCCTTTTGCCTAACAAATAAAGATCAGCAAGGTTCACCTCTTTAGCACATCTCAGGAGGCTAGAGTATATTTTGTTATTGTGCCTCTATTTTACCCATTCCTTTGCTTCTTTGTATGCCAAAGATTCTTCAAGATCTTTTTTAGAAGTTTCTTCTATTCTCTTCCTTTCAACCAATAATCTGTCTCTTTCCATTTCAACATCTGTTAGAGTAACAGAGATTGATGGCATGGGAGAAGGAGGATAAGTGACATATGGGCTAGATGATGAAGGTTGGTAAGGTTCTTGAGCAATCATCATTTGGGGGAAAGAATGTTCTAATTTTTAACCCTCAAGTTCAGAAATCTTCCTACCTTTCTCAATAGATTTTACTTTCTCCTCATTGTATGCACCTAGAACTCTTTCAAAATTTTCACTCAAGATCTTGAGTTCATTCTCTAATCTTTGGGCTACACTTAGACCGAACTTAGCAGATTCCAAAGTTATACCTTCTACCTCAATAGCCCCTATTTCTGCAACCCTTCACACCATAAGGATACATGAATGCTTAGCCTAATTGTCCTCACCTGCTATTCCGAGGTCTCTCTTCTTCAGTTGCCACATAACCAGGGCTGCATGATCCTCACTAAACTTCACACCCTTCAAATCTTGTTGTACTTCTTCCTTGGTGGCATGAACAGTCTTTGTCTCCTTCTTGACAACATCAAATACAATAGCATTAGCTATGTCCCATTTAGGAAGTATTAATACTCCTTTCATTACTAGTGCTCTTCCTTCCTCAGGAGTTATTTTTTCAAACTTGGAAATCATCTCTTGCTTGATTTCATTCTCAATTTCCTCCTTTCCTATGGCACATTGTTCTTCTTGTTTTTTCTGGCATTTTCTCTTGAATTCATCAATATGAATTCTTCATAAGAACTTTAAAAATGCTCTTTCTTTGACAAAATTGTCATCAGATAGAAATTTGTCACTTGCTTGCTAAGTCAATGGATCTAGCTCTTTGCCAACAAATTCTTCTATTGTTAGATCCAATTGATCATGTTTGGGCTCCTCAGGTACCCCTTGCTGCAATTCCTCAGCTGTGACATAAATTTTTCCAGTGTTTCCCATTTGCACTGATTGTTGAGCTACAGCTTGTTCATCCATGCGTATTGGGGATTGGGAGGGAGAATAGATCTATTCATGTTGTTTTTTCTGTCCCTCTTCTACCTTTTTCCTCTTGAGAGATGGAAGACTTTAAGCAGTAGGCTCTAGTGGTGTCTTTCCTTTAGGATCACTGGTTTGTCCACTTGCTGCTAAAATTGTACTATATCCCCTTCATTTGTACACTACATATTCTCCTCATGGGGTGTTTCTAACAGGGAAGGATTTACCCAAAATTTCTTTATCCTTCTATGGCTCTATTTGAAATATGTTATCCCTTTTTTGGTTCAAATCCTGCATAATCTCTTCAAACATGTCCATCAGTGATTCAGTCTTCTTGGTACAAGGCTGGAAATCCTTTAAAGGATCATATGTGTCATCAAAATGGTGAATAAAATCAAGGCTTTTCTTGTAAGCCAACCTTTTTTGTTTCTTTATTTCTTGGTTAATCAAGTCTAATTTATTTATGACTATGTCTTTTAGGAAGTTGAATTGATGATTCAATACTACACACTTTGTCTTTTCCCTAAACATGTCTTTAATGAAATCCTTAGGGTCAACACACCTAGATATTGATGTGGTCAGATTGTATGGTTTCAAAAAATCCTACAGGTGTTTCCATCCTCCCTTGGTGATGATAAACTGATGGGAAACAGTGATTATAGGAAAGATTGTTCCTTTTCCTCTTGTAGTCAGGGCATCTTCTTGCAAACTTCCAATCTGTCTTAGGACCTCTGCCAATCCTATCTTAAGGGGCACTCTATAGGGTAAAATGTTTCGCACTCTCCTGAAACCATAGACGTTAAATACAGTTAACACTAGATAAGGGATAACATCACCCCAGTTATTTACTATATTGAGCTATGGGTCAAATTCCTTTGGTCTCAAGAATTTTGATAATGCTTGAGGAATTCTAGGGTCCTCTTTCAACAACAATGTCATGAGTCTGGCAGCAAAATATCTATCAAAATTTATTTAGCTGGCCTCTTTATTGTCCCAGCTCATGTTTGCATTCCACAATTGTACAAGTATGATTTCATTATCCTTAAATCTTTTCAGTTTCATTTCCTTCTCAAAATAATCTGCCCCCTTATACAGAAACACATGCATCAATAATGAATACCAGGCAAAAGGTCTAGACACCTATCAACCCTTCATGAATCAAGTCTGCAATATATGTGGTCAAATAAAAATTTATTGCTAGACGGGGATGCAAAATATCAACCATTATTAGCATATAGTGGATAGGAATGTCAACTTGCTCATCATCTCCACATATTTGACAAAGAGGCCTGTAAACCGATTTGGACTTGAAAGTAAAATAGTCAAGTTTGAAAGGTTCTTTTGTGTTAGGCCCTACCAGAATTAAGTCCACAACTATGCTAAAGTATTGCTTGAGGGGCCCCTCTCTGAAGTATTTCCTCCAGGCTTGGTAAACTTCCTTTTACTGAAAAAAATCAATCTTATCCATGGATGTGTTTGGATCATTTAGACTGACTACCTCCCTAATCTCTTGTACAGTCACCTTAATCAGGACTTGGCCATTTTTGTCCCTAATTACTCTAGATATGGTAGCATAATTCCTAGCTACGTGTAAGCATGCCCATATCAATAAAAATACTAGGTACTACTAACTTGCCTACATCAAACTGCCATACATTATTGTGTTGGGGATTAGCATTTCTCTTACCATAGAGCACCTTAAACAAGGCCAAACTAATCATACCTATCTTGGCATCCCTAACAGACTGACCCAAATCATATAACCCTTTAGTAATTTTTAGGCGTGGGTCCTTGGGAACTTATTCTTTTGTCTTCGAGGAATCATTAGTGGACATTGTTAATTGTTGCAGCAAATCATCACATACATTTCTATAATTGACCTTCCAAGTGAATTCTCTTCTAGGTGACATCATGAATTTAAGGTTTAACAGCCTAATATGAATAATAAATTCTTTCTCTTTCTACACCTTACTAATTCTTTTAAATTTCTTATGACCCAAAAGTACTAGTACCAGAAAATTACTTGTTCCGCATGAAGCTTGAAAATTTGGCCGCGATCACTGCAACTACTATCAATTTTGCACAATGACTTGAGAGATCAAAATGATGGAAATCACATCACTTTAAGAATTAAATTTTGACTGAGAAGAAAACACACGTTCTCCATTACTCCTCCAAGTTCAATGCTTGGCGTACAACTGTTTAAAATTTGTTACTTTTTTATTTTAAAATAGAGCCATGATTTTACTGACTTTTCCTTGTATCGGACAGTCCACAAAAAATCTTCTGTAATGTTAATCTCTTAGGACATGTGGCATCATGTCTCTTTCCGTTGATAGTTAATTTCCAGTCACTTTTGATCTAAGGCTTTGCACCAACTGTTAGATCCTTCCCAACCTGTCTGATCTTTATTTAACTCTGTGTTACTATGAGGGCCCCATCAACTTAGACACATGGCACAATGTCATTTTCCCTTGAAGAGTAAACATTAGACACATTGTTCTTAAGGCTTAGCATCGACTGTTAGATCTTATCTATCTTTAGTAACTTTAATCACCTTTATAATCTGCAGCCTCGATCTTGCAAAGACACATGGCAGCATGGCACAATGCCTCATTGGTTAAAACAACATCACCTTTGATCTCAGGCTTTGTGTCAGCCATTAGATTAGATCTAACTTAACTGGTCTTTATTTGTCCTTACACTGCTGTGAGGTCCCACCAACTTGAACATGTGTCAACATGGCTCATTTCTTCAATGGGTAAATACCTTTCTTCTTGTGATTAAGGGTTAACACCAGTGATTGGATCTTATTGAAGATAGTGTTGATTTATTATAACCTTTAATCATCCATTAGACCCACCAGAGTCCATGTGGTAGCATGGTGAAATCCATTAATGACTATTTCTTATGCATCTTGACCATAAGCCTTTGCGCCAACCGTTGGATCAAATTTGACATGCTCCAAATTTAACTTCATCTGCTTACTCACATCTAGGACCACTGAAGACACGCATCAACATGATGCTATCCCTTAAAGAGTAATTCAACAACATCTTTGTTATGAGGCTTTGCACCAGCCATTAGATTAGATCTAACTTGTTCCCCATTTATCCTTTCCTTTTTGATGACACTCTGGACCACCAGACTCCACGTGCCACAATGGCATGTTCCCTCAATGATATCCTTCACTCATCTTTGTGATAAAGGTAATGTGCCAACCATTGGATGAAGAGCATCTTTTAGATGTCCTTTAATCTATATCTTTGATGCATCTGGTCCTGTCAAAGACATGTGGCACAACGGTGCATAGCCTTAAAGATTAAAAGTTGATCATCTTCACATAGCGGGAATGCAAGAGTCATTCGATCAAAATACATTATCTCGAAAGATAGTGAATTTAATTAGTCTCACAGACTTTGGACTTAGGGAATAATATAGGACCACACAGTTAGAACAATAACAACTTAATAACATGAACATTTAAAAAGGGGACCCATTCGAGACATGACTTTAAGTGACAAAAAGTAACATGCAAATAGAAACCTTTTTGACACTTAGGGTTGTATGGCCACAATTTTGTACTTTGAGACATGAAAGAAGGGTTTTTTCAAGTGTTCTTCACAATATACTCTGCAAAAATAGACTATGAACCAATTTTTTGAAACTTTTTTAATATACCCAACAGTAAATACCTAGTTTATCTCTAAAAGGTGATAATCTTTGTGCAAGGAAAATATTAATTGCCCCAAGATACTCATCATTTCATGCCCTCACTTATGTTTGGAGTCAGATAATATGGTATCATGATTGGAGCCATTGCATGCTTGGTGATGGTCATATTCCTATTAGCATGTGAGTGTATACCTGAGTCTATGAGAAAATATTTTCATTCTATGCCTAGACTTTAGGGAATATGTGTGTGTTTGGTCCCTTAACAAACTTGTTTGATGTGTCAAAGTTGTAATGAAAAGATAAATCCACCAAACAAACAAACTGTTGAAGGTTTAGAATTACCACCCCAACTCAGGCATTGGGGATTTGACAGTACTCTATCCTAACAATGGAAACCTTCTCTAGCTGTGGGTGGACTATGATTGAGAAGGAGTCTCCAAATTCTAGGCTGGTTCCTATCTAATTTTATATATCACCTCATGATTGGTAACTTAATGGGAAAAGGGAAGAAGGATATAAAACTGAATGGGAAATGGGGTGATACACCAAAAATTACTCTAGATCTATCAAGATTTTTCAAACCACCATCCCCAACTATGAAATCACTTGGCTGCATTTATCATTCTCTACTCAACATAAAGGTTTCCAAGAATTCACTATTAGGGTTCATACCACAAACAGTAAAAACTGACAACAAACTTACATATTCTGCAAAAAGCCTAATTTTTTATAACATAGGAAAGGAATCATAAACAATTCACTTTACCAAATCACATAAAATATGCAACACTTAATGCAGAAAAGAAGAATAGGATTAGATCCAATACTCAGAAATTGGTGTAATCAGAAAGACTTCTCTTATTTCCTTCAAAAACCTGAAATGTGGATACACCTTAAATATGGTTACAAAATGGTCTCCAAAAGATCTAGGAACAATAAGTTCACTATATGCACTATGTCCCAAAGCTGTAACTCAAATGGATACAAAAAAGCATCAAAAAGTTCTATAGGAACCAATAGTTCACTAAAAGAACCTTCTCTCCTGATTCTCAACCTTTTTACATGAAGAAAAATCCCAACTATATAGCCCATATGGGTCAATCTCAAAAATGACATCTCCCTCCAAAACTCTCCTCAAAATAGAAAGATAACCCTATTTCAAAGGCCTAAACAATGCCTACAAATTAGTCTCCTAAAGACCCTCCAAAATTCTAGTGCAATCCCCAGTTTTAAGGCATGACTAATGCCTAAAATTAAGCCCTTGAGGCTAATTTCGAAAATGAAACTACCCCTAAAGTTGGTGATTAAATATTCTACATCTTTTTACCATAGTGCTACCAACTTATTTACAAAATACATTAAAAAAAACACTTAACACCTAACCCAAAACATGAACCCCCCACCACATTTTCATAAAAATCCTAACTCCAAAGCATAGCCAACATCCTATGGTCAACATGACCCATTACTAAGTAATAACCAATCTCCCACAATATATCAATGTATCCATAAGCTAAGTAGCTATCATGGTATTTGGAATTAACTCTTCTTTGTACTCCGATGGACTTCAAAGTATATACAATTTGATATAGGGATCTTTGCATCTCATTTTTGAAGCTTGTATTTTGGAGAAAACTTAGGGTTTCATGTTTCTGTGTGCCACCATGTTGGTTTTCTTCATTTTTCCGAATGATCTTTTACTTTAAAAGAAACTTCCACTATTGAACTCGAGCTGTGTATGAGTCTAGAGTTCTTCTATATACCGTGAGTTTACTATGCATAGATTTTTGAGTTAAATGCCATAATATATGGCGCCATCATGTTTGTGATCTTCTATGGGCTAGAGTGCACTTGGACTTAGCTCTCGAGCTAGAGTCTACTTTTTGGAACAGAGAACTTGGATTTGTGTTTTTTCACATTTTTGGGTGGCTCAGGCAGCTCTCAATACTACAGTTTTCCCTACATGATGTTGCTGTCATCCACATGCTATTCTTTGCATTTTGACTGAAGTCTTATCCTTGTAGTGTTGGAATCAACCTATAATGATACTAGAGTTTACATGCCATAACATGGCACTTTGCATGGCTTGGCCTTCTACCATGGGTTCTTCTCTGGAATTTATAGCTATGCATGGAGTTTGTCTTACAACTCCAAGATAAGTAATTTCTTCTTTTCTCTTTGTTAGATTCTGACTCCATCTTTGTCTATAGCTTATAGATAAGCTGATATTGTTGTCTTCTTTTTAGAGAAATTATAAGAGTTGTTTGTCTTCATTCTACTAAACTTGAGCTTCTGTTGAACTAGGAATGTGAGGCCATGATGTGCTTTGATGAATCTTCATTTATTATTGAAAAATATGGCCACTGTCTATTGTATTAAAGAGCTGATTTTGAGCCATTTGTCTCCACTAGGTGTTTGCAGTTTTTGTCTATTGCAAGTTGTCTTTTTATTCAAAAAATGCTATCTTTACCCACTGTTGGTTATAATATATGAAATATACTGCCCTCTTTCATTGAACATGTTGTTATCATTTTCCTTTTGAATATGCATAGCATCTTTTACTACATTTGATAACAACATTATAATTGATGGCACTGTCATTTCAATACACTGGAATAAGATTGTTAGCTCAATACCCTGCATAAAACATTACTTCAAATTCATATTAGGCACATGGGTACATTATTCTCAGCAATATGAACCACCACAACATCATTAACTTTCATAGTTTTTTTCAGA
This sequence comes from Thuja plicata, assembly GCA_018584345.1. Lineage (NCBI taxonomy): Eukaryota > Viridiplantae > Streptophyta > Pinopsida > Cupressales > Cupressaceae > Thuja > Thuja plicata. Next base: position 273,021 of record MU221857.1, read on the forward strand.
ACAATAACATAGATACACCCTATTTTGTTACATTCTTATGAACATATGCACAAAAGATATCATTGTTTAATATGCACAGTCTCTTTTACTTGTTTGCAGAAGTAGATGTCTCTATGGATTGATTCCTTATCTCATCCAAAGGCATCATGTACTGTGATAGCATTACTTTTAATTCATCCTACATTATAATAGTACACATTTCACCTCCATTTTTGTATATCTCTTCTCAGGATCTTTCGTTGCCCATGTGTCTCCTGCAGCAACATTGTATCATCCTTTATGCATTGCATCCTCTTCTTGGGCTTCTGCATGAACTGTGTCCTCTTGTAATGCACACAACTTTCTTGTATGTAATGTATTATGTAAACTTTGAGCACAGGCTCATGACACTCACTGTATCTTTCAAACATAGCAAAGGATTTCATAAAGATATGTCTTTTTGATGTTATTATTCTATCAATGCAAATGCATACCTTTCTATTGCATTGATATCATCAGTTAATATGCAGTTCTGGGATTTTGACTGATGTATGGTGTTCTTTAGGTTTTCTATGTGTTACTTAGATCCAATTGGATCTAACATTTTCTTTCCTTCCATGATGTAGGACATGACCTAAAACCTAGGATGCAAGATAGACAAAGACAAGACTAAGACATGAAGACTTCAGGTGATGTAGATAAACAACTCCAAAAAATAGAAGACATCTTAAAGGAAATACATAGATCCCTATACTTCATCATACTTCTCTCTTACTTTCTTTTCTGCATATGTCTTCTAAGTTTCAGTATGCAATATGTAACCTTGAAAGAACACTTGTCTAATACATTTAGTTTGAATGCACAATGTAATGATCATTTATGAATTTAAAAATGTGAAAATGATCAATACTTAGAGTACAAATGAAACATGGTAATATGAATGTAATGGAAATGTATGCATCTTTACTGGTTGAACAGTAATGTTAAAATTATGTCTCTTTATGCAAATTTTCTTACTGTTTTCTGATATCCCGCATGTGAAAAATTTGGGTAACAATTCTGGTGACCTCTGATGTATGTCTACCTACTTGACATTGGGACCAGTAGCCTAAAATAGTCCATTGGGCATTGATTCTGTTAATCACCTATGGAAACCCTAAACCTAATCTGTAGATATAAGAAAACCATTTCCCAATGATTGAGGGTATGTTTATGATTGGTGGTAGTGAAGCAAGAACTTCATTACCAAAAATTGTAAACATATTCTTGATCATTGAGGAATGATTTCATTGTATTTGCATATTGGGACAGCAACCTTGGAAGACCTTGCAAACCTGAAGACTTATTGAAAACTGAGAAAACTAAAAGTAAAACTGACCTAAATGTGCTTGACAACACTTAGGAAAAATTGGAAAACTAACCTACCCTAGCCTAACTAGCCATAAACTCTGCTAAACAAAACCATTTACTAGCTCATTGAAATATTTTCCTTTCCTCTTCAAATTGTAATGATGAACATGATTATTGCAAAATACAAGAAAACTAAACAATGAAGCATATCTAACCAGCTCATGCAACATTTCAAGAAGAGAGGAAGTGTTTTGACTTACTTCACTCTTCTGATGGAAGAAAACTTAATCAACATGCTACACTGGATGTTCTTCATCAACCTCCTGACAAACATGAGTTGCTATAAATGAGGACTCTCCTTTACTCTCCAACTAGGCCAGATATCGGATTGGATAGCCTCTTGAGAGTATAATCTTGGGGCTCTCCTTTTTGTTTTCTTTACTTTCCTCTAGTTTCTCATGGCTATCCTGCATCATTAGTAGCCATGTGCGCTCCTCCTCCATGGTCAAAACATCATCATCTTCTGTAAAGGTAGCTAGGAACTTATCAAAACTACTGATCTCCTAGAAATCAGAAGCACTTGGTTTTAGCTTGCATTCCTACACATATTTATTAGAAAGAGTGTCCTCCAACATAGAGCACCTTTGAATAGGCCCAAAATTTGACATTTCAAGCTTTCCATAGAAATCTGCAATAATTTTATCAAAATCATTCTCTAAGCTTTGATTAGTTTCTTGATCATGAACACTTTGTTGTGCTGATGTGATTAGAATCTGCTCTTCTTTCTCTTGATCTACAAAAGAGGGTAACTCCTCAAAGAGAAGTACAACCATCTCTTCTTACTCAAAAGAGTCTCCTATATGTTGGGCATCTGCTACTTGTTCTATCAAATTTGAAATAATCACCTCCTTCTTAGCTCCCTGATCTAGAGATGACTCACATGGAACCACCTTGATAAGATTTGGCATTCGGAAGCCAGGGTGCTTAGTCCATGAGGGCTGCCATGGAAACTTGGTATCTTGCTCATCTAGCTCAGCTACATTACACATCTCTGACTGAGAGTCAATAAAGTGGGCTGGTTGACCATGCTCAATTAAGGGCTCTTTTAGGGGCTGTCTTACTTCTTCTGTAGGATAATAACTTGGAATCTCTAGCTTGGATTTTTCTTGGATTGTAGGCTAACTAAGGGAACAAGAAGTTGCTTGAGCTTATAGCTCTTGTACTTTTGTCATTAACTACCTCATTTGTTCCTCTTTAAATGCAACTTTCTTGGCAATAAACTCCTACTCATACCTTTGAGCCTCCATCTCTTGCTACTATATGTGAGCTTGATAAGATAGCTCCTCTTGATGCATGCCATACTCTTGCTCTTTCTCCAAAGCTCTCATTTGTTCTTGAAAGTTGTTTAGAATATCATCAAGGATCATGTTTGGAACATGCTAGGGATAATTCTAAGAATCATCAAAGAAACTCCTTTGTGGCTACTGGTATGCATGCTGCTAAAAAACTTGCTGCTGGGTTAGAGGGTGATAGACATGAGATGAATGTTGTCCTTCAAATTCTAGAACAAAAACAACAACAGGGCCGTATTGATATGGTTGATATTGATAACATGTAGAAACATCTTCATAAAATGGAGGATATTAATCCATCTTAGGAACCAAATGTGTATAAAACCAGTAGATATAGCCTTAGAGTCACCAAATATGCATAACACTGACCTCCTAAAGGCTTGTAACCTGCTGGATGCATATCAAAACCAGCAAGAAATGTGAAATCTATGATGTTGTCCCACTGGGTGTGCCAAAAACTATTAAAGGTTTAGAATTACCACCCCAACCCAGGCATTGGGGCTTTGACAGTACTCTATCCTAACAATGGAAACCTTATCTAGCTGTGGGTGGACTATGATTGAGAAGGAGTCTCCAGATTTTAGGCTGGTTCCTATCTGATTTGGGATATCACTGTTAGAATAGTCCCAAAGGATAACTGAGAGGGGGGGGGGTGAATCAGTTATCAGTAACTTCAGTTCTTTTTACTTCTTTAACTTTAGAATGCAACAAAGTAAATGCTTAATCAGATAACACAATACTCAACACACAATTTGGTTATGGGGAAACCAAATGGTAAAAACCCTAGTGGAAATTAGCACCCACAATAAAATATACTTGTTTATAGTAATCCATGTTAGAAGATATTTCAACCCTATTAGGAGTTGTACATTACAATGCAATAATTATAGTGACTTGGTTAAGGGTCAGACCTTATTAGGAGTCTTTTAAAAATAACCATGTTAGGGGTGGTGGACTCACTGTCCAAAAGCTCATTGCTTGATGGTGAAGGCTACAACCTTCTGAATAATACATATGCACTATATCTAATGATGAACTATAGAGTAGACCTATTGTCTTGATCAGTTCCATTGTATTGCAATCTTTCACTTCTTCTTCACATAGACTCTTGATGAATGAACCAACTCTGATAATCTGCTCTATACATCTTTCTTATCTTTTTGTATCATTCACACTTAGCGTGTCACCTTTGACTTTCTATAAGTATCTTCCTCATATTATGAGATCATGGGACCTATAAGACAACTCTTCATAACATCCTTTTCAGCTCTACTAAGCACACAAGCATAATTACAACCGCATAAGTATAAACCAAATAGATGCGATGCTTCACTAAGTCGGCCTCACCAATTTAATTATAACTTTGCAATCTTCTTGAAACATGTTTGGCACCTTTGGATTAATGTCATCAACTCATAACTAATCATGAATATACACATTCATATACAGAAGATAGGTGCAACTCAAGAAACAGGTGATATACGTCGGCCTTAAACTATTACACTTCCAGAACTGTAACTACCAATAACATAATTACATAACTTTACTGAAACATCATATCTGGGTCTGCGTGTATGAACATAACATAATAAACATGTTAACAACATGTATCTATCCACACAAGTCTTCATATCATCATTTTGATAAGTACATATAGAATTACTACTGTGTATTATATGTTGTCATCAATGACAAATATACAATCAATCAACTACTCAGAATCAAAGCTCCAACAATCTCCCCCTTTGACATTGATGGCAACATATGATATCAAAAAAATTCTCTATTCATGGTGTCCTCTTTCTTTTACAATCTTCTCAATATCCTCATCAAAGATTTCTCTAAACTATTTCAGTTCCTCTGTTTGTGTTTTTGTTCCATGTATATACTCCCCCAGAGTATATGCTCCCCCTTAGTACATACTCCTCCTTACTATATACTCCCCCTTTGGCATCAATGGAAAAGGGTGCCATAGTCCTTTAGGTATAGGTACTACTCCATAAGTAGAGTAGTCAACCATTCATCAGTCATTTAATGACTGATGTCTTTGCTGCTTCTTCTAAACAAACTTAGGAGAGGGAATTACTCCCAACTTCTCCCTGAGATACTCAAAAGTATTTTTTGATAAGGGCTTTGTGAAAATATCTACCATCTATTCTTTGGCACTCACATAGTCCAATTTTACTTCTTTGTCTACAACCTTTTTTCTTAAGAAATGGTACTTCATCTCTATGTGTTTTGTCTTTGCATGCATCACAGGGTTCTTAGACATGTTGATAGTGCTAGTATTATCACAATGAATAACAATAGGATAATCAACCTAAATTCCAAGGTCTTTAACCATCAGCTTGATCCAAACCATGGTTGAATAATTCAATCCTGCTACAACATATTTAGCTTCTACTGTTGACTGAGAAATATAGTTCTTCTTCTTGCTTATGCAAGAAACCAACCTGTCTCCAAGGAATACTGCTCCTCCTGAAGTTCTCTTCATGTCATCAATACAACCAGCCCAATCTACATCTGTATACACACAAAGCTTTACATTCTCTGATTTAGGATACCATAAACCATAGTCTATAGTTCCCTTTAGATATCTGAATATCCTCTTGATTGCCATTAGGTGACTCTTCTTGGGTTCAGCTGCAAATATTCCAACAATGCCAACTGCATTAGATATGTTAGGTCTAGATTGAGTTAGATAAATGAGTTTACCAATCATAGATTTGTACAATGTCTTATCAACTACTATGGAGTCATCATCTTTAGAAAGCTTGCTTCCAGTTATCATGGGAGTGCATATTGGCTTACAATCATCTATCTGAAAATTCTTCAGTATTTCCTTCACATATTTAGATGGATTAATGAATACACCTTTATCTATTTGCTTTACATTTAGTCCCAAAAATTATTTTATAGGACCAATCGTACTCATTTCAAATTCATTCTGCATTTCTTTTGCAAATTCTTTACTGAGCTTGTCATTACCCCCAAATATAATGTCATCAACAAATATAGCAACTAATAATAATCCATTAGGTGTTTCTCTTGTGAATAGGTTATAATCTGTTTCTCCTTTCTTGAATCCAATCTTGGTAAGATAACCATCAAGTCTCTCATACCAAGCTCTTTGGGCCTGTTTAAGACCATAGAGTGCTTTCTTCAATTTTCATACCATTTCTGGTTCATCTGAAAGACTAAATCCTTCAGGTTGTTCAATGTAGACTTCTTCATTCAAATCACCATTCAGAAAAGCTGATTTTACATCCATTTGATAAAATTTAAAGTCTTTGAATGTTGCATATGCCAAATACAATTTGATGGCTTCCAGTTTGCTCACAGGGGAAAATGTATCAGTATAGTCTATTCCTTCTCTCTGTGCATAACCCTTGCATACCAATCTTGATTTGTTTCTTACTATTGCACCATCTTCATTCATCTTGTTTCTAAATATCCACTTTGTTCCAATCACATTTTTGTTACTGGGTCTAGGGACCAGTTCCCATGTATCATTTTTAATTATCTAATCTAATTCTTCTTTCATTGCATTCTTCCAATTAGAATCATTACAAGCATCTTCAACACTTAAAGGTTCAATCTGTGAAAGTAAACATACCTCTTCATCC
>MU221857.1:297772-339043 GCA_018584345.1 Thuja plicata
ATATACATAGGTATCAAATTTCTGTAGTACAAAGGATGAAAACAAAAGGATCAATATACAAAAATCTCAGATATAATCATAAATGTCACATATAACTACCACCCTCTCCCTGATCTAGAGGAGGAGGAGGTGGTGCATCATCTTGAGGATTCTAAGTTGGTGGAGGCATAGCTCCCTCTGACTGCTGAGCTACAATAGAATACAAAGGTGCTCTCTGAGGCTATGGCACTATAGAGCAATATAAAGAAAATTAATATGAAACTCTCTAGCCCTGATGAGTGGTTGTCCATCCCTGAATATCTCTCTCTTCTCTCATCATCTCAAGTTTCCTATCCCTATAATCCATCAATGTATCTGATGTGGTAATGTTGGCTCTGATCTACTCTCACTCTCTTTGGTACTGTGATAAAGGGTCCCCATTTGTGCCTGTATCCCTGCCTATATCTCTAGGAGGATCCTATCCTGAAGGTCCACCTCCCCCATTAGGCCTTTGTCCTGAGGATCTCTGCTACTACTTCCTAGTAAGTAAAGGACCTGGATCCATGTGTGGAGGCACAAATCTGAATAGATTCCATCTACCCTTCCCACTTGCACCCACACAACCACCACCCTTGTCATCCCCATCATCTCCCCTTTCATCATGACCATGTCTCTGACCTCTGTCTAGAGGAGGGCACCTATCATCTCTACCACCAACACCTCTCTCATCCCTACCACCCCCACCCCTCCCATCTCTCCTATATCCACCTTTGTCTCTCACGGGTCCATCGTCTATAGGATCATAATCTAAAGCATCCTCTATGTGTGGTTCTACCTCACTAGTGTTGTAAACTAAGGGAATGGAAACTGTAAAAGATGCACAATATATACATCAATGCACCCAGCATCATAAACACCTGGAAGATAATCCCATCCTATTGAAACCATTTTTTCAATCTCTAAGTGTGCAGTATCATAGCATAAGTGGGCTTGCCACTATGCCTCCTCATTATAGATCCGAGCATATGAAGTCAGATCTTGAGACATGCCATGTATCCGGCCAAACTCTTTGAGGACATGGGTAACAATGAATCTCTCTACAATATACCAAGTCTGGCTGATTAAGTACCTACTCTAAAAGAAGTGAGGCATCTGTGGCATATGTGAGGTCCACTCCTCGCAATCTAGGTATGGTTTCCACTTGACCACTATGATATCATGAAAGACCCGCTGCCAATATTTTGTTTACCCATATGGGGTTGCTGGATGAAACCTGAATACATATACACATAAGGCTCCTCTAGTGCTCTCTACCTATCAATGATTGGTCATTTCACTAGGATGTTCTCCCAGACCTAGATCTATAAAATCAGGATCCCAATAGTCATGCTATGGGAATACTCATACACAATCTTATGCAGCTCTTTATACATATGTGCTAATATGTAGCTCCCCTAGCCAAATCTGCATGAGGAGACAACCATCTACTCCAAAGTCTCTACTTAATCATAGATGAACCCATGTTACCCTCGGTCTGGCATCAGAATACCACCTATCAATCTAGTAAGATACATAGGATACTGATCTTAGTGATCTATCATGTAATCCCAGGTCATATATCTCCAGACTATGGATGGATCTGCAAAAATACTTCTACGTAGATGCAATATCTATATTCAAGTGTGACTCAAACCTAACCTCCCATCCTATCATAGGAATGCACAAGATCTACCACACATCCTTTGGGGTGACTACCATCTCACTAGTTGGAAGACGGAAGGTGTTATGCTCTGAGTGCCATCTCTTGGCAAGAGTAATCAACAACCCTCAATTTACCCTAATGTTAGGTAAATATATCAAAGAGGTCAAACAAAGGCGTCCTATGATCTATAACTCAACATCATTCAAGGAACATGATAATGCAAGGAATCATGCAAGATGAGGTCCTTGAAATGACACAAACTAGAAACCAATCTGTCAAGCACACAATTAAGGATTTACATCAGTATCCTAGCTAAGGCAACTATACAAAAAATCTAGTAGCTAATTCTTTTGGGCCTTCACAAAGAGGAAAAATAATTAATATTGGACAAACTAACTCCTTCTACTGAAAATGACACTGGTTTTCCCAGATGCAATATGCGACACAAGATACAAGATGCAACCATATTTTCACAGGATGCAACACAATTCAAAAACTAGATATAAGACACTAAAAACAATGCTTTGATGCCTAACATGAAGTGATCCTTCTTTTATAGGATGTGATCTGAAATTTTTCAAGAAAATTGGATGCGACACGGGCTTGACTTGATGCAATCTGGGACACCGGATCCAACACAGAATTGAAAGGCTCCTAAGTACTACAAAAAGCAACAAATAAAAAATAGAAAGTGTAAAAAGGTAGGTCTTGATGTACTCACTGACTGTGCATAGTGGGCCAGGTGCTAGTGTTGATGGGCTAGCTTGAATTTATGTCTCTCCATGCGGACCACCATCTTCTCTTTAGAGTTGAAGGATTTAGTATGGATGAAAGTGAAAATGAATGGGCAAAAAGTGATTTTTGGGACTTATATTGACCTTTTTGAGCTGTCCAAAAGCTTTGAAACTCTTCCCAGACTATCAAAATTCAATTTTACTCTTCTCAGATCAATTGGGAATGAAATTGAATGCACTAATGATGTTTTCAACAACATAGTAAAAAAAAATTCTATAGTCTCCAATAAATGCATAATTGCTCTATATGTTTAGAAAATGATTCATTGGCTTTACGCAATTAGTTTTTCATGTTCTCTATCAACAAATTGTACATAACACATCAAAATATTGTTCATACATCATTTTATTAGACTCAAAATTTACATTTTCACGTAGTCAACTTGGTCAAATTGTGTTTTTTCTTAATAGACTTTCGCTTCATCGCATCTTATAATTGTTTCTTTCTTGATCCAATTGATCTGTTCCATTCATCTTTCATTCTAAAGATGGATTTTATTCTATCTCATTTGATTACATTCCTGAGGGAGCATGATCACACTCAAAATCAAGGAAATTGATTCTCATACAACAAAACTGACTTCATCATCAAAAGAATAGGGGCATGGAAATTTCCTTCTATAAAGTTGGGACTGTAGGATAGAAGGATTTAGAGCTAAATAAGCCAGATATCTATGCCTACAATATCTTATATCTTTATCAAGCTCTTAGCAGCTTTATACTGACTTTTGTTCAATCAAGTTCAGAGTCAGTATTGTCAATTGTTGTTCAATCAAGTTCAGAATTGATACCTCACAACTCTCAGTAGCTTTGTACTGACCTTCATTCAATCAAGTTCTAAGTTAGTATTAATAATTATTGTCCGATCAAGTTTAGAATTGGTATCTTTAGATCTCTATTTAATTGACCTTTGTTCAATCAAATTCAAAGTCGATACTATTGGTCTTAGTTTAATTGAGCTTGAGACTAATCTCGTCAGCTATATTTCATTCAATCAAGTACAAAATTCTCAAATTTTATGAAGTCGACATCAGACATTCTTTGAATAAATGTGCTGCTTGCACATCAATTCAAAGAGGGGCAAATGTAACCACCCTAATTTGGTCTACTCTAACTAGAGACACTATTTTCCCTAAATGTGATCATACCCTTAATTATGTCATTTCAATTATTCAATTATTGGCATAATTCATCAAAATCAATTTAATCTCCTAAAAAGCAAGGTGATTTCATCAATAGCTCACATTAATTACCTTGGACTACATAAATCAAATCATCCCAATTAAAACCTTGGCTAAAGTAATTAATTAAAAGGAATTAAATAAAGCCTCTAATTACAACTCATCACTTGTACATGGAAATTCAATCCATAAGCCAATGAGAGTTCACTCACATGGATCACCAAAGATTCAATCTCCACCTCTCTTCACAAATCAATCTTAACCACTCATCTCTCAAATTCTTCTATAAAAGGATTGAATTTTGAGCTCAATTGGCCCCCAATTCTTAGAATTTCAACTTCACTCTTATGCTGTTCTAATTTATAGAATTCTAAATGCACTCTTATGCTATCCATTGTAGTTCATAATCTCACATATCTAATTAAATAATCATCATTTGTGCTTTAAAATGAAGCTTTGCATGATAATAAGCGTCATTTTCTCATTGAATCTTCCATTCTAGGATTGAATATGTCACTGATTTATGCATAATCTAAGGGAAATTATAGCTTAAATCACACTCTTCTTAGATATGAAGCAATATGTCGATTTTGATGGTTTCCTTATGCTTTTCCTTTAATTTTCATAGTTATAACCATTAATATAATGACACGTTGAAGTGTTGTGTTGTAGCTTGCAGGTATAGTATTCACACACACAAGAGCAAGTGACAATTCATCAAAAGAGGAAGAAGATAATGAATTTTTAAAATGGTTGTACAAAGATGAGGAAGCTTCGAGTTCTCTTGTAGAAAGGGTCCAAAATGTGAGTATCCAAACATATAAATATGGAAAAGATTTCCAAATCATGCAAAAGATGGGATATAAAGGAAGAGGACCCTTGCAAATAAGAAACAAAGGATTACTAGAGCATATACAACCTCCTTGAAGATCCAAAGATGAAAAATTAGGAATAGGTTACCAAGAATACAGAAGTGATTCAAACAATGTCAAAGATTCCTATGAACATGTCCATATGGTAGATTCCAAAAGTAAAGATGAATCCAATAAATATGAATGGGATTCTTTATCTGAGGCTTATTGTCATGATAAGGAAGTGGATGTCATTCATACTTATGCTAATATATATAGTACAAATAGAAAATTAAGTGTGGATCAAGGATCAAGTTCTACTAAAGTGCCAAACAACTCTCAAGAAAACAATTTAGGACAAGCATCAAATGAAAATCCGTGGGTGGGTGAACCATGGGTACCTTCATGGGTGGGATATTTGAATGTTAGGTTTAATCCATGAGAATTTTATCCCATAGAAACCCAAGATGACTCAAGTGAGGATGATTTTGATCCAAGTTCTATGGAAAACCTTGAGAAAGCCCATGTCATTGATTTTAGCGATACAATGTATGAACCATCTAATGAAGTCATGTCCTTAAATCCCATGGATACAATTTTTTGCATTTAATATTTATCTCTTATCCATCCCAAACTAATTTATTGGGGCCTAGCCATGCCAAATGACATACTCTCTTTTCCTAATGACAATTTTGTAGCTTTATACCTAAATGCAGTTGAACCTCTTTCACCAATTAAGTAAATCAAATCATATCAGTGGAAGAAAGGGACCAATCTATCAATCCAAAAGAAAAAGAAAAATAGAAAATAAATAAATAAAATGAAGTGGTCTAGTTGTGAAAACCACAATGTGGCAGTGCTAGACCCAAAAAAAAGTAAAAATAAAGGATGTTTCCAAAGGTGAAAACCTAACTATGGTGCCTAAGGAAGAGAGATTGGATACCTTACCAAAGAATGATGAAGTAAGATCTCCTATTTTGATTGAACAAACAAAGAAGGTTAATATTGGTACTGATTTAGAACCAATATTTATACACCGTGTAGTTTCATTAACTCCTATTGAAAGGGAAGATTTCATCAAATTCTTTAAATAAAAGCATGTTAACTTTTAATGTTCTTATTCATATATGTAGGCGTTAGATCCAAGTTTCATCATGCATCACCTCAATTTAAGACTAGGATTTAAGAAATATGCATCCTTATATAGCCTTGCTAGTGAAAGAAAAATTGTTAAAACCGAGGTTCATAAGGGCTATTGCTTATGCCAAATGGATATCCACTATTGTGATAGTTTCAAAACATGATAAATCAATAATAATATGCATGGATTTCCAAGACCTTAACTTGGCATGTGCAAAGGATGACTTTCCATTACCTAGTATTGATGCTATAGTGGATTTTAAAGCAAGACACTTTATTTTTCTCCCTTATGGATGGATTTATCTGATATAACTTAATTAAGATGGCACCAGAAGATCAAGACAAAATAGCCTTTACATGCACATGGGGTACATGTTTTTGGAACCTCATGCCTTTTGGTCTTAAAAATGTTGGAGCTACTTATCAAAGGGAAATGACTACAATTATTTATGATATAATGAATACAATAATTGAAGACTATGTGGCTAACATCTTAGCTAAATCACATCAATGGAAGGATCATCTACCTATCTTGGAAAAAAAACTCACAAGGTTGGAATAATTTAAAGTTAGGCTAAATCCCAAGAAGTGTGCATTTGGAGTACAATCGGGAAATTTATTGGGTTACATAGTATCAACAAAGGGAATAGAAGTTGATCTTGAGAAAGTGAAAGCTATCATGGATATGGATGCACCATAGAACATAAGAAAAATGAGATAATTGCAAGGAAGGTTGCAATCCATAAGAATATTTATATCTCAATTGGTAGAAAAGTGTCATTCTTTCACCAGACTTTTACATAAAGACATAATTTTCAAATGGGATGCACAATGTGAAGAAAATTTTTCCTTATTGAAGTCATACTTGGTGAATCCACCTATACTCATGCCACCTATCAAATTAAATCATTTACTCTTGTACATTTTTGTGACTAGATCGCTCTTTAGGAGTATTATTGGACCAAGAAGATAAAGATGGAAAAGAAAAGGCAATATATTATCTTAGTAGAACATTGGTCAGATATGAAATCAACTATAGATTCATTGAACGAGATTCTCTTATGGTAGTTTTTTCTTCCCAAAATCTATGTCATTATATTTTTTTGCACCAAGTTAAGCTTATTTCTAAAACCAATCCTTTAAAGTATCTACTTAGAAGAACAACTCTTATAGGTTGATTGGCCAAATGGGTGATGGTTTTGAATGAATTTGATATAGAATATGTGGATAGAAAATCCATCAAGGGACAAGTGATAGTGGATCAATTGGAATATTCTCATTTAGTTGATAATCATTCTATTCAAGTGGAATTTCTAGATTAAAAAATAATTAATTTGGAGGCAAAAATATGGAAACTCTATCTTGGTGGATCTTACACCCAACATGGATCAGGGGCAGGCATTCTCTTGATTACTCCCCAAGGTTACACAATTCCAAAGCCATACAAACTTCTTTTTCCATGTACCAAAAACATTGCAAAATATGAAGCCCTAGTCATAGGCATCAAAATGGATTTATTGTGGAAAGTGACAGAATTGCAAGTGTATGGTGATTCTCAACTAGTCATAAATAAAATTAATGATGAGTACCAAAAAAAAGATGAAAAGTTTATTCTCTACAATAAGATGATATATGAGTGGAAGAAAGAATTTCTTAGATAAATTTTGAGAAAATTCCAATGGAAAGAAATAGAGAAACTGATGCCATGGCAAATTTAGCCTCTCTTCAAATTCTAGAACATAATGCTAGATATGAATTCTTTGTGGAAGAGTTGGTGAAACCTGAATTTCACCTTCCTAATTCCCAACTCATATGCCTATTAGTTGGACATGAATCACCTTGGAATGGACCTATTTTTACTTACCTACAAGACTAAACTTTACCCTTGGACCATAACCACAATCAAAAGAGGCACTTATACGCCAAGCTTCCCATTATACCATTCTTTCCAAAACATTGTATTGCAAGAGCCTTCACAGAATGATTCTTAGGTGTCTAGAGGATGAGGAATAAAAATTATCTTTACAAGAGGTTCAAGAGGGGATCTGTGTGTCTCACTCTAGTGGGTTAAATTTAGCTAAGAAAATCCTTTGCATGGGATACTTTTTGCAAACTCTAGAGAAGGATGCTTGTCACTTTTTCAAGATATGTCAAAAAGAAGGATGCCAGCGTAAAATTTACACCTAATGACTACACCTTTTCCCTTTTATCAACGGGGGTTTGATTTAATAGGGATGATTTATCCACCTTCATCCAATGTTCATCAATACATCATAATAGAAACAAAAGATTTCATTGAATGGGTAGAAGTTGTGCCATTAACAATGATAACAGGTAAACAAATCTCAATGTTAATTCTAAATCACATCATTTGTAGATATGTCATTCCTCATGTTATACTCACATATAATGGAAAACAATTTGAAAACAAAGATGTGGATGACCTATGTGAAAATTTTCATATTATATATCATTCTTCTTCAATTTATTATCCTCAAGAGAATGGTCAAGGAGAGGCAAAACACAAAAAAAATCCTCACAATATTGAAAAGGACAATTGATAATTCAAGAAGAAATTTGCATGTACAATTAAATCCAACATTGTGGGCATTAAGGACCAGCATAAGGACACCAACAGGAGCCACACCATTTTCATTGGTCTATGAGGAATAAGTTGTATTTCCTTTAGAGGTTGAGATCCCATCCTTAAGAGTTTATTTACATGGGTTGGTAATAGATGAAGATTATAGGGTTTCTAGGCTTCAACATTTGGAGTTACTAGAAAAACATCAAACCAAAGCATATGAACACCTCAAAGTGTACCAAAATAGCATGCCAAGGAATTCCAACAAGAAGATAAAGCCTAGAAAATTTCAAGTTGGGGATTTAGTGTTGTGAGAAAATCCTAAGAGCTAAGTGGATAGAGAAAAGAAAGGAAAATGGGAAGAAAATTGGTTAGGCCTATTTATAATTACTTCTTCTTTTGGCATGGGGACATATAGACTAGCTTATTATGATGGAGAAGAGTTAAAAGAGCCTATTAATAGCATCCACTTGAAAAGGTTTTATACCTGATCAGATGAAAGTGTGTAAGTTGAAAGAGTATCAGTTGAAAGAGTAACATATGAGAGAAAGCATCATTCTTTGTACAGTGACAAAAGATCCTAAAATAATCCAAAAATAGTGAAAAGAGATCTTAAAATAATCCCAAAATAGTGAAAAGAGATCCTGAAATAATCCAAAAATTGAAAAGAGATCCTAAAATAATCCAAAAACAATGAAAAGAGATCCCGAAATAATCCAAAAAAATTGAAAAGAGATCCTGAAGAAATTCAAAACCAGGTGGAAATAGTCTTGAGAAAAGAGAAATAAGTTGAAAATTGAGCACGAAGAAAGCCAAAACATTCAAATATGGATCCTGAAAAATTGTTATCTTGGTGAAAACCTAGTAAACAGGCATCTTGGTAATAAATCAAAAAAATTAAAAAATTAAAAAAATCAAAAAGATAAAAAGTGCCTTGGTGAAAACCTAGAAAATAAGCGCCTTGGTAGCAAAAAAAAGAAAGAGGGGAAAAAGAGAAATAAATTCAGAAGGGTGAAAACTTGGTAAACATATGCCTTTTTTACCCTTAAAATCTTTCCTAGTTTCATTTCTACATACTGCATTGCTCCATCCTCATTGCATCCATCATTTATGCATAGTCCTAATAAAGTCTCTAAGTTGCATTCTGTCAAGCCTTGTTCATCATCATATTTCATTTTGTCTAGATGTAAGCATTGTTCATATTTCACTTAGGGGCATTATTTTTAAACTAGCAAATTTCTAGAAAAATTAGATTCACACAATGTGCGATGTTAAAACTTCAATAGATAGACTTTGAACCTTAGATTTACATCATTGTTCAACCAAACATTCGATCTTGAAACTTGATCCTTGACCTTTCGTGACCTTATTATCAGGATTAAAAATTTGCAAAACAATCACAAGATCAGAATGGATGGAATTTTATTGGAAAAATGACAACAATACAAGCACTTATAATTTTGATGAGTTTTGTCTAATTGATTCATGTATTTTTAGCCACTTGATGATATTTTGACTAGATTGGTGATGATGAAAGAATAACATCTTTTCTTGCTTGTTGTGTGATTGTCTGGAGGTTGATTCACCAAGATATGTGAACTCATCTAATGACATGATCATCAAAGAATAATCAAGGAAAGTTGTATATGGAGCAGATTCAATATTTTTTTTATGCAAATGAATAGCTTGGATATTTAGATCTTCCATATCTTCATATCAACATCCAATTGCAACATTGAATCTGATGAAACCGCTATTCAGACTCCCATAGTTAGATTTTTCAACTAGTGAGGGTTGTGCTAGTTTTGACTTATTGAAATCGATTAAAGAAGTATTCATATCATCACGATGTGGTCATCCACCCTGTGATGGTTGTACATGCTACTACTTCCAAATCTCAAAGATGAAAGTTTAATCATTTGCATTTTTTTGCAAAGTGATAGTTAGTTGCATTTGCATTTTAGATTAATTGCATATAAGCATTTTTGTAAAGCTAACAGGGTACAATCATCATAAAAGGGGTTCACATCATCAATTTCTTGTTCAAATAATTTATATGAGACTTTCGTGTGCATTTATCATTGCATTCATTAATCATTAAATATTATTCTTTACAAGTCAAAGATCATTTATCACTAATCATTATCCAAAATCTCCAAATTCATTTCTCATTCATTTAAGTGCATCTCATGGATATATTGCATTATCAAAATACAAAAACAAACATGAATTCATTTAAGTTCATTGCATTGCATTGCATTACCATTAAGAATTGCATACATCATAATTAAACACATTTAGAAGAAAATTTTCATTCTTTACATCTTGCATCCATCTAATTATATCATATATAGGCATTGCATGAATAGAATATAAAGTAAAGTGCATCATAGAATCATATAGAACTGCATATCATCAAGGAAAGTCTCATATATCATCAAATAAACATGGAAATCAAGAACAAGCCATATCATAAAATAGGGGAAATAAAATGTCATCATGTATAATCAGAGATACATCATCATCAAAGGGGTACATCATAGTCATGATCAAAATACATATGGTACATCGATGCAACAATGTTGATCATACTCAACCAGGGGCACCACATGCACCATCTGCACCACCTATACCATCCATGCCACATGTGCCATCAGGTCCACTCATGTCATGTGCACCTCTTCCCACTACACTATTAGGATGTGACTAAGGGATCTGACTCATGCTCACAACACTAGGCCTCTATGCCATCATAGTCATAAAATGTTGCATCATGCTAGCAACTTGATCAATATGGCTACTCATAACTATCATACCAGTCTATAAAGTCCTGACATCCTATGTCAATGTGTCCATATCCTATGGTGCCTATGGAGAAACTAGTAGCTATAAAGGGACTTGTACATGTGGTACTACCAAAATCACTGGAATCATTGGAGCATGTTGCATTTATCTAGCATGTGCTAACTAAGAATGTTTGGATACTCTCCATTGTTTCTGTCCCCGCACTGCTAGAGGAACCTGATGTGTGTGCCTAGCACCAAATCCTGCACCCCTCTCTCTCACCCTACCACCTCTCATTTAAACTCTACCTCAATCTCTGCCACCACCACCACCCCTTTAAGGAACTCATTGAGCTCTCTATCTCCCACTCTCCCCCCATTGTCAACACTATCATCATCAAAAGGGTCATCAATATTAGGAATGAGCTCACTAGGATCTCTGAACCATGGCAATGTTTGTTGTGTAGACACTGAGTATAATATGATGACACACTTGCATCATCTACATGCTTTTTCATATCCCAAGTTGTGCATCCCATCCTATAAATCTCATCGCATGCATAATTAGAGTCAACCTATGGACCCCACATCGATCTCTCATCCTGTACTCGTGCATATAATGCTAAGCCTTTTGAAATGTCTTGTGTCCTACCAAACTATTTAAGAACTCTATAGAAGAAAAATCTCTTGATAACTAATAGAGATCGACCAATCATCCAACAAGGATCAAACATATAACGAAGCTCTACATCATCCTCCAGCCAAGCCTCACAACTAAGATATAGATGCCATACCACCGTATCCATGTTATCTAACATGTGTCGCTAGAAATCTAACCTGCCTAGATGAGGCTGGATAGTCACTCCCTTGTATAAGAACCCATATGCCCAGTGCGGATCATGAACTCGCCTAGCAATCATTCTAGTAACAGGAATGTGCTCCCATATCCAGATCTAGAGTAACACTGCACCTACAAAAATAGTCACACCATGTGTGTATACCACATCATGTACCTCATGGTATAACTATGCTAGAATGCATGATCCCTAATTAAATCATCTCAAGTCTGTAATCATATCCTCAAGGATCTAACCCCATCCAATAGAAAATCCATGCCATCATAGATCAGGTAGTAGAAATCCACCAATTAATGATCCAAGTACAGCTGGAAGACATGGAAAAGGAAATGCACTAAGCCTAGGGATGCTATCATTGTCGATCATTGGATAAATGAACAACCTTCTACATGCCTCACCATCATAGACCTGATCGTAATAAACTCGATCTCCTTGAGTTAGAATCTTGAATAATTCATACACATCATCATGTGTGTTCATCATCTATCCCAATGGAAAATGAAAGGTATTATGGTCAAAGTGCCATTTCTCTGCCATAGCTGTGAGAAGACCCTGGTTCATCTAGAATAGTGTCATCTCTAGAAGTTAAGACAATCCACATCGACCAATCACACATCTCTCCTGTGCTATCAGTTGATTTAACATATCTAATGGCCAAGTTGGTAGTCCCCAAATATACAACTATCCAAATTGTGCATGTTTCACAATAAAATGAAATCATATTAGTATCATCATTTTTTGGATCATTCTAAGTCAATCAAGTTTTCTATCAATCTATCACTCTTCTTAAGCACATCTATTTTTCTTCTTGACTCTATATCTTGAGGACAGAGAAAAAATCAAAGTATCCTACCTATCCAGATTGACATTATCAAACATTCATCTAAATGGTTATAGTAACATTAAAAACATTAGTTTTCATCACAAAATTAGGCCTAATCAAACACACAATCAATCAGATATCTTTATCAAATTAGAGATGATAAAAATAGTTTTTAA
Organism: Thuja plicata; assembly: GCA_018584345.1. Classification (NCBI taxonomy): domain Eukaryota; kingdom Viridiplantae; phylum Streptophyta; class Pinopsida; order Cupressales; family Cupressaceae; genus Thuja; species Thuja plicata. Next base: position 310,643 of record MU221857.1, read on the forward strand.
TTTTCAATCAAGCTATGTATTACTTTATCTTGGTGTACACATAATCTCATCATGATGTACATGATAGTTTTATCCATGCTACGTGTTACTTTAGTGTTTGCACGTGAAACTTTGTTCTAGATGCGTTAGTTTTCATTCTACACATTACTTAACCTATTCTACGTGCTACATCAATTGGTTTTTGCCATTAGGGTTTCCTACATGCTACTTGATCTATGGTAAGCATTAAAACTCTATGCTTCTAAGTGCTATATCGCATAATCGTACATGCTAATTTAACCTGTGGGTGTGCTACTTCCTATTTTTCATGCTATTTTACCTATTGTATGTGTTACTTTAGCAAAAAAATAACTTTCTACCCTAATCAACACGTGAAATCAAATTTAAGCAGTACAATTTCAAAATTGACAAAACAAAAGAGGTAAAAATCACTCACAGGAGGACCATACTTGGTTGGACACTGAAACCAACACCCGCACTCGAACCTATGCTCCTAAATCAGGATAACCAAAGTTGTCAACTCACTATTCACCCAGGGGAAAATGGACATAAAAAGTGAAAGTGACCTTTTCACCCAAATTTATACCTTTTTGACTTTTTAAAAGGGTATTTTCTTGACCTTGACCTAATTGAGTTGATATTTTTCATCACTAGGGCATTTTTAAAATTGATTTTATCAGGAAACTCATCAAAATTTTCCAAACTCAAACCAAATCAGCTCACATCATTTCTATTCATTTCCCAAGGGGGAATAATATTCATATCAAGGATTGAAATCAAGGATTCGTATCAGAGTGTTTTGTCTTCATCATCAGGGGAAAAATCCTATCATCAATCAAATCTCCATCAATTAATCCTATCATCAATGAAATATGCATCAATCAATCCAAATTTGGGGCATTAAAATTTTCAATCATTATCAGTGGGCATTTTAAATCAGTTGTTCACATCAGGTTTTTCATCTAACATCAGCGAATCAAGCGTCAATTGAAATCAGATTAAGCATCTAGTGTAGGAGCACCTAGGATATCCTCAAGGCCCTAGTAATTTTGGCTTGTAACTGATCCTAGCCAATTTAGTGTGTGTTTTCTTAAGACGTTAGTAGGTCTTTTTGTTGTGTGTGACTAGATGGATTAGTGGCTAGTGCTAGTTTCATCTTAGTCTTTGTTATTTTATTTTAGTTGTTTAGTCCTTAGTTTGGTCTAATGTTGGGAAATGAGGTCTAAATGTTTCCAAGACCTATGTATGGGGGAGAAATATTCTTAAGGAGGCATAAATGATGTTATTTCATCAAACTAAATGGGTCAGAGGCCCTAAAATGTAGTTTGCATCATAAATGCAAAAGATGCTAAAAGTTGTCATGACAACATTTGCAACTTTTTGCAAATATTGCATGCAACTTGAAAACATTAGATTCCTCCATTCTAGAAGTGGAAATGAATTCTAGTGGCCAAAAATTGTGGAGGAAGAATCTTTAGACACTCTATGGCTCATTTCCCGAGGTAGAGTTGATGTATGCAAGTTTTTGGAAAGCAATAGAGTAATTTTTTGTGAAAACAGAGTAAGTAAAATTCTTTGATAGTTATTTATATTTTAATGGATTGAAATATCTAATCTAAGTGTGGATTCATAAAGTAGAGACTGATTTAAGAATTTTTCATTTAGAGTGCAAGTAGTGTAGAGTTGATTTGATAGGTGTAGGAAATTGTTTAAGAACTAGGTAGTTTGCTGGTCAAGTTCAAGGAGATTTTGGTTTTATGGCTCCCCCATGAAATTCAACCATAGGAAATTCAAAAGGTTGAATTAATATGTTTGGGGAGCCTCTTATAGAGTACATATGAAATTAGGAGGTGAGAGGAGTTTATTTTCTAATTTTCAAGCCATGTCCTAGGCGAGCTAAGATAGTCTGGTTAGGTGTATGGCAGGTGGAAACAATAATGCATACAAAAGGGTGTGCATGGGAGTCCTAAACCAAGTGTGGTATCAGTGTCTTTAGGGTCTAATATATCCATAGTAATGAGTTTAGAACCCACCCAATCCATTTGGATTGATTTTTCAAAAAAAAATAGAGAAGTGCTTGTGAGGAGCCAAAATAGGCCTAATAGCCCTACATTTCAGGATAGATGTGTACGAAGGACTTGTGGACCATAGAACTTAAAAATATTTTAGGTTTCCCAAAAGGATATCTAGATCTAGGATTAGTTTTATTAGATGTGTGTAATTTTTGAGAGTAAATCTTGAAAAACCCTTTGGATAGGGTTAATTGGTCCTTTAAGCCTAATAGGGTCATTTTGAGTGCAATTTTGGAACTCGACTAAATTGGGAGTGAATACCTATGGAATTTGGAATGTATGGATGCAGAATGAACATAAAAATATTTTACAAGGCCCTTGTATAATGTGTGGAGTTGGTACGAAGGATTTGGGATTGGAATTCTTCAAAGCAAATGAGTAGCATTGAAACAAAACTAGTGGTGGATGTCCTTCAAGGTGAAACACAATAGTTGTAACTCTTAGAGAAGAGTTGGGAGTAGTCTTAGGCTCAATTTCTTGAGGCTAGTGTGGTCCTAATGGGAAATTGAGATCCTAAGTGGACTAGGGTAAGCTAGGTCCTGTCTAGAGTATTGTGTGAGCACACCTTGGGGGTACACTTCTATCATATTGGTATCAGAGCCTCTTTTGATCAGGCTTGTGGTTAATGTTACAACCAGAAGAATTAGTTGGAGAGTCAACAATGGTGACTAAAGCTGAGTTGTATAAGAAGGAAAATGAACAAGAAGAGGAGACTAGAATACTTTGAGATTGGTTGGCTCAATTGGAGAAAAAGTGGATGAAATTGATGTGAAAGGAGATGAAGTAATGGAAAAAATTGAAGCGAAAGGCAAGGAGATTGCCATTGAAGATGAAGTACCTGAAGTTGACCCTATCCTAAATGAGGATACATTCTTGAAATATTTAAAGGCTATGATTGGAAAATCACTAGAGGGAGTTCCAATATTTACTGGAAAGATGGAGCTAGAGATAGTCCTTGACTGGATAGAGGGACTTGAAAATTATTTTAAGTCTAATGGAATCATGGAGGCTCAAAAGGTGAAGGTTTCAAAAGAAAGACTGAGAGGGTCTACACTCATTTTGTGGAAATTCATCCAAGATGAGAGAGAGAGAGAGAGAGAGAGAGAGAGAGAGAAGAAAGGGAAAAGGTCCATTAATTCATGGAAGGCTATGGTTTCAAAAGTCAAAGATGCTTATATCCCTGACAATTATGAAATCCAATTACATAAGAGAAGGCAAGGTCTAAGACAAAAGGACCTAGATGTAAAATCATACACTGAGGAATTCTAGAGGCTATGTATGAGGTTAGGAGTAGAAGAGGATGATAAAGTGAAGGTTTCAAGATACCATAATGAACTTAAATGGACCATTCAAGATGAGATGAGTCTTTTGACTCCAGAGATAGTTCAGAAGTGCCACCAAATTGCTGTCAAGGTTGAAGACAAGCTATGAAGAAACAAGACTCAAGTACCTCCAGAGGAAGAGATAGAGGAAAAGACATTAGAGGAAAAACAAGTGGATATGGTGGAAGGAGTTTTGAATCAAGGAACCAAGGAGATACTAAGTTCAGTGAACAACAAGAAGGAAACTGTAGTAGAGGAGGTTCAAATAGAGGAAGGAACTCTAGTGGAAGAGGAAGAAATAGTAACCAAGGTAGAAGGAACTACTTTGCCAATATGAAATGTTACCATTGAAATCAAATGGGTCATCCTGCATACAGATGTCCAAAGAAGAGTTCAACTTCCCAAGGTAGTGATAAGAGAGTGAACTATGTTCAAGAAGAAGCTAGTGGTGGAGACAAACACCCTGAGGTCACCTTAGAATCAAAAGAAGGTGAGAACCTTATGATGATAAGGACTCTGATTAAGGAGCCAGTAAGAGAAGAGCCAAGCTAGAGGAGGTCATTATTTAGAGTGAAGTGTAAGATGATGGGAAAGGTGTGTAAATTCATCATAGACTCAGGGTCTATTGACAATATAGTATCAGAGGAGGTAGTTAGTAAGTTGAAAATTATGAGGATACCCCACACAAACCCTTATAAGGTCACTTGGCTAAACAAAGGACAACATGTCCTTATAAATGAGCAAGCTTGGGTTGAATTCTCAATTAGGAGATATAAGGACAAGGTTCTATGTTATGTCTTACCTATGGATGCATGTCATTTTATCCTAGGTAGACCATGGCAATACGAAAGATAGGCCATGCATGATGGAGTGAAGAACTCCTACTCATTCAAGAAGGACAATATAACTTTCAAAATTTAGTCACTGTTGGAGGATACATAATTGAAGTCTACTGGTCCTAATGTTCTTATGGTGAGTGAAAAATATTTCTTAGAGGCTTTGGAAGAAGGAGAGGGAGTTGGTTTTTCCTTAGTGTTGAAACCAAAAGAAGAGAATGTAGACAGAGTAGTGAAGAAGACAATGTTGCCAAAGGAAGTGCAGGAGCTACTACAGAAGTACCAAGGCATTGTCAGTGATGGAAAACCTTCATCCCTACCATCTAAGAGGTTAGTAATCCATAAAATATACCTAATCCCTAGAGCTACCCTACCCAATAAGTTAGCCTATAAAATGACCCCTCAACAGAATGAGGAAATTGCTAAACAAATCCAAAAGCTCCTAGAACAAGGCTTTGTTAGGAAAAGTATTAGCCCATGTGCCATGCTTACTATCCTAACACCCAAAAAAGGAGGAACTTGGAGGTTATGTATAGATTCTAGAGAAATCAATATTATTACAATAAGGTATAGGTTCCCTATCCCTAGGATAGAAGACCTAATGGACTATCCAGGAGGAGCAAGATATTTTACCAAGATAGACCTAAAGAGTGGCTATCATCAAATAAGGGTAAAAGAAGGTGATGAGTGGAAAACATCCTTTAAGACCATAGAAGGACTATATGAGTGGCTTTTCATGCCATTTTTCCTATCCAACGCCCCATCAAATTTCATGAGGTTGATGAATGCAGTTCTTAAAGATTATATTGGAAAATTTGTGGTAGTCTACTTGGATGATATACTCATCTATAGTAAGACAAGGAAAGATCATTTCAAGCACCTAGAAATGGTTTTCAAAAAGTTAAATGATGAGAAGTTGATGATCAACTTGGAAAAGCATGAATTCATCAAGCAAGTATTAGTGTACCTTGGATTTGTGCTATCTCAGGGTAACTTAAAGATGGATCCTAGCAAAGTGGAGGCCATCATCAACTGGCCTACTCCAAGAACAAGCACTGAGGTAAGAATTTTTCATGGTCTAGAACAGTATTATAGAAATTTTATTAAGCAATTTAGTGCAATTTGTGATCCTATGTTAGACACTATTAAAGGAGGCATGAAGACTAAGTTCATTTGGAATGAACAAGATAACCATGGTTTTGAGCTACTGAAAAAGAATATTTCAACCCAACCAATTTTGGTTTTTCCAAGCTTTGAAAAGCTATTTACAATGGAATGTGATGCTAGAAATGTAACCATTGGTGCAGTCTTGAGCCAAGAGGGAAGACCAGTGGCCTTCCACTCTAAGAAACTAAGTGAAGCTAAGAAGAAATATTCTTCTTATGACCTAGAGATGTATGCTCTAGTCCAATCACTTAGAAAATGGAGGCATTACCTGCTTCAAAAGGAGTTCATAGTCTATTCAGACAATCAAGCATTGAGCTTCTTGATCACAAGATAAATTGATTCACAAGCATATGAAGTGGGTTTAGTACCTACAAGCTTACACCTTCAACATAAATCACAAGGGGTTACAGAACAAGGTTGCAGATGCTTTGAGAAGAAGATCATTGAATATCTAATAAATTCAACTACAGAGTATGGGAATAGATAATTTAAAAGACATATATGGTGAAGATGAGGACTTTGTAGACATTTAAAAGGTATGCCAAGAGTATAAAAATCACTTTCATAGTCAATACTCTAAGTATACTTTATAGACTAGTCTATTGTTTAAAGGGAGTAAATTGTGTGTCCCTAGGGGGTCTATTAGGGAGAATATAATATAGGAGAGAAACAGTGATGCACTTAGTGGCCATTTTGGTGTTAATAAAACTCAAGAATTAGTCCAAAGATTCTTCTTCTGGCCCAAGATGAATTTGGATTTTAAGAGATATGTAGAAAGTTGTGTTATCTGTCAGAAGGCCAAAGGAACATCTACTAATGCCGGCCTATACCAAAATTTTCCCATTCCAACCAGACCATGGGAATGTCTGAGCATGGATTTTGTAGTTGGTTTACCCAAAACAAAATAGGGAATGGACAACATATATGTTATTGTAGAAAGATTTAGTAAAATGGCACACTTTGTACCTTGCAAGACAACAAATGATGCCAGTTAGATAGATTCCCTATTATTCAAGGAGGTTGTCAGAATTAATGGTTTACCAATGAGTATAGTGTCTGATAGAGACACCAAGTTCATGAGTCATTTTTGGAAGACTCTGTGGCAAAAACTTGGAACTAAGTTGTCATTTGGATCTGCCTAGCATCCTCAGTCTGATGGTCAAACAGAGGTAGTTAATAGGAGTCTTGGAAATCTCCTAAGATGTTTAACAAAAGAGTATGGTCAAGTTTGGGACCAACTCATTGGGCAAGAAGAATATGCCTACAATGACACAGTGAATAGGACTATTGGGAAAAGTCCTTTTGAGATAGTCTATGGCCCTCATCCAAGAGGAATCTATGAGCTCAGAGATCTAAAGGATGGAGCCAAGGGGCGTGACTATACTGATGATTTTGCACATTATATGCAAGAAGTTCATGAGACAGTCAGAAAGTCACTCATTGAAAATACATAGAAGATCAAGATTAAAGTGGATGAGAGAAGAAGAGATGTCCAATTAAAAGTGGGAGATCTAGTAATGGTTCACCTCAACAAGGCAAGAATTCATAAAGGAACACCACATAAACTTCAAATGAGAATAATTAGCCCATGTGTTATACTGGCCAAATATGCAGTTAATGCTTACAAGGTAGAACTTTTAGAGGATATGGGTTTATCAACAATGTTTAATGTTTCAGACCTAGTTCTATACAAAGGCCCAATCCTAGATGTAGATCAGAGTTTGACTAAAGTTATACAGGAGGTGGAAGAACTACATTTTCCATCCACACCAATCAAGAAAGCAGAGCAAATTCTAGATTCTAGAGTCTACAAGAAGACCAGAAAGAAGGAGTACCAAGAAAACTTAGTAAAGTGGCAAGGACAACTAGATACAGATGTACTATGGATCAAGGAGACTGATTTTAAAAATTTGGGCATTGATCTCAACTTACTCAATCCAATGGTGGAATGAAATATTTTCATTAGGAGAGGATGGTGTTGGAGCACCTAGGCTATCCTTAAGGCCCTAGTCAGTTTTGGCTTGTAACTGAACCTAGCCAAGTTAGTGTGTGTTTTCTTAAGACCTTAGAAGGTCTTGTTATTGTTTGTGACTAGATGGATTAGTGGTTAGTGCTAATTTCATCTTAGTCTTTGTTATTTTCTTTTAGTTGTTTAGTCCTTAGTTTGGTCTAATGTTGGGAAATGAGGTCTAAATGTGTCCAAGACCTATGTATGGGGAGAAAGATGCTTAAGGAGGCACAAATGATGGTTGTTCATTGAACTAAATGGGTTAGAGGCCCTAAAATGTAGTTTGCATCATAAATGCAAAAGATGTTAAAAGTTGTCATGACAACATTTACAACTTTTTGCAAATGAATGATAGTGGCCTGAAATTGTGGATTAATCATTGTTATACACTCTATGGCTTGTTTCCTAAGCTAGAGTTGATGTATGCAAGGTTTTGGAAAGCAATAGAGCAAGTTTTTTGTGAAAATAGAGTACAGTCAACTTCTTTGAGAGTTCCTTGTGTTTTAATGGATTGAAATATATGATCTAAGTGTGGATTCATGTAGTAGATAATGATTTAAGAATTTTTAATCAAAGTGAAAGTAGTGTAGTGTTGATTTGATAGGTGTAGGAAATTTTTTAAGAGCTAGGTAGTCTGCAGGTCAAGTTCAAGGAGATTTTGGTTTTATGGCTCCCTCATGAAATTCAACTGTAGGAAATTCAAAAGGTTGAATGAATGTGTTTGGGGAGCCTCTTTATAGTTTACATATGTAGGTAGGAGGTCAAAGGAGTTGATTTTCTAATTTTTAAGCCATGCCTTAGGTGAGCTAGGATAGTCTGGTTAGGTGTATGGTAGGAGAAAAAAAGAATGCAGAAACAAGGGTGTGCATGGGAGTCCTGAACCAAGTGTGGTATCAGTGTCTTTAGGGTCTCATAGATCCCTAGTAATTATTTTAGAACCCACCCAATCCATTTGGATTGATTTTTCCATAAAAAATAGATAAGCGCTTGTGAGGAGCCAAAATAGGCCTAATAGCCCTACATTTCAGGACAGAGGTGTACAAAGGACTTGGGGACCCTAGACCTAAAAAATATTATAGGTTTCCCAAAATGGTATCTAGATCCAGGATTGATTTTAGTGGTTGTGTGGAATTTTTAAGAGTAAATCTTAAAAAAACCTATGGATAGGGCTAATTGGTACTTTAGGCCTAATAGGGTCATTTTAAGTGCAATTTTGGAACTCGACTAAATTGGGAGTGTAGACCTATGGAATTTGTAATGTATGGATGAAAAAAGAACATAAAAAGAGTGTACAAGGCCCTTGTAGCATGTGTGGAGTTGGTATGAAGGATTTGGGATTGGAATTCTTCAAGGCCAATGAGAAGCATTGAGACAAAACTAATGGTGAAAGTCCTTTAAGGTGAAACACAATAGTTGTAACTCTTAGAGAAGAGTTGGGAGTAGTCTTAGGCTCATTTTCTTGAGGATAGTGTGTTCCTAAATGGAAATTGGGATCATAAGTGGACTAGGGAAAGCTAGGTCCTGTCTAGAGTATGGTGTGAGCACACCTTGGGCGTTACTTCTATCAACATCATCGCTTCAAATTAGGTTAATCAATCCTCACACATTACTTTGAACCAATGCGCTTCGCACATCAATTTAAAGAGGGGAATTTGTAGACACCTAAAATTGGTCAAGATAAATCAAATTGGGAATAAAGTGAGAAAATCAATTCAAATCATAAATTAATTGAATTATTAAAAGTCTTTAGATTAATTCAATCAAATAATTTTGCAATTGAGATTAACTAATTAATTGTATAGTTGAAATCAAATTAATTCAAACCCCTTCAAGGGTGCACACGGCTAACAAAATTCAATTAAATTATTTATTTAAATCCCTTAATTTCCTCACCCATTAGATGGGATAAATTAAATCAACTAGTGAGGATTGAGAATGGGAGCTCACATGGATCAAGCCAAATCAATTCTCCATCACACATCTTAGAGTTGTATTTGACCACTAATTTGGTCCCCTTATTTGAAAACACTATTTAAATGGTCTCGCCATTTGAAACCCCTGATTAAACTAAGATTTAACCATGGTTTAATCAACTCTACCCCCTACCCTTGGAAAATCCTTTAAATAGAAGCCATTTTTAATGCAAAACATAACACACACACTCATGAAGAAAAGCATCATCACCATAGGAAAATAACATCATTTTTCATAGCAATTACATGTTGAATTTGCATTTTAGTGAGAATTTTGGAGCTAAATAGGCATTAATATTTATAAATTCTCATTATAGGACTATCATTATGGATTCTTAAGCTGAGAGCATGCTATTTTCTTTCCTAATTAGAGAGTCATGAGATGCTCATTGCTCATTTGATTTAATTAAGCTTAATCTTTTATATTTTGAAGTTGAATTGATAGGAACAATACTAATTTAATGAAGGTATGAATTTCACATACATAGTACTTTTCATGGATATTTCTGAAAGTGGAGAAGGTTTGAAGGATGCATCTCAAGTTTGGATTTGTCTTCCTCTTTTGTCTCCTTCCTCCTTCGATTAAACCTACGCAAGACTTGAGGTATGAATTGAATTTATTGTTCTCTTGTTGTATCTGATAAAATATGGATCTATTTATATATTAACATGATGTATTATATTTTTCCTTTCTATTCCTAGAGTTATTTAAAAATTTTGAGTTATTTTTTTGTGAAAATTGTCATGTGTTTTCCTAGGGTTCTTAGCAACCCAGTTTTTGAGATATGTTATTTAAATAATCTAAATTGAGTCTAGTATTTTTATTGGTTGATATTTGGGAATTTAAATTCATATATCTCAAATTTTCATCTCTTTTATTTCCCTTTTAGGGTCTAATTAATTCCTTATTATAGACATTTTGTCAAACTATACCTATCCATTCTTTATTTCAAATTTTTTGTCAAATGTATTTGTATTGTATAGGCTGGTATGATCATGTAAAAAATAAATTTTATATCATAGATGTCCCTCTATCTTATCTTTCATTTTCCAATGGTTTGGATTATCTCTATTATATTTTTTGAAAGTTAAAAATGTTTCAGTGAAGGCGGGTCTTAACCCTAACTAGGGTTTTTTTTTCAAAACTGAAGCCATAACTTTATTTCCTAGTGTTGGATATTTATAAAAATTGGATTGGGAGTCTCTAATTATTTTATCTAAATTTTCACTTAATTGATTGGATTGATTATGTTTTTTTTGTTGAAGATATGGGTGACTTTTCTTTGATGACTATTCTTTGCATTTAATCCTTGTTTGAAATAAATTAGTTTAATAAGATTACAATTTTTTAGGGGTTGTATGGTTATCAGAGGATGATAGGATCATGTTTTTATTAAATTGGATTATTTTTATTCTAAATATTGAATTTTTATCATGTATGGTTCATTTAGATGCCTATTTAAATTTTTTTATTATTCTAAGTGTCAACTTAGGGTTTAGGGTTGTCCAATGGATTAGTGACAATTGTTGGTTTTCTAAACTCAATAAATTGATTTTGTGGAATTTTTATGAATTAAATCATGTTTTAATCTGATTTGTTTATGCCTTCATATGTATTTATGGGTACGAAACCCATTTTAGAGATCCTTCCATTGAAGATCATGTCTTAGTTGGTCATATTTGCCTTATTGTTCATCCTTTTGTGTTGTGATTTTGGGGAAAGGTTATTGTCAACTTAGGAATATCCTAGTTGATACCTCATATGTGGAGCTTTGTTTCTATCTGCTAGCATGGGGGAGTGGACCTATTTTGATCCACATGGTTTGGTGGTTAATCTTTTTATATCAAGGTATTGTTCATGGTTCTATGGATGATCCTAGTGCATGCTTCTTTCTAGATTTGTAGTTGAAATATTTTATATTGTAGCATGTATCTTGTACTTGATGTAATATGAATTTATGTATTAGTGAACTCTTGAATAGATAAATCTATAAATGAGAAAAAATTTAATGTGATGTACTGCAAGAAGTGTAAGGAATGTGTAGATCTAGGTTAAATAAAAGGGAAAATATTATATGTTATCTATGTTGGAGATTTGCTTCTGTGCAAATAGTTGATTGTATGTTTGTCATTAATGACAACATATAATATACAACAATGTCCTATAAGCAATTATTAGTACAGATATTTTGGAGCCTTTTGCATTTACATCTATGTAGTAGAAATATTATGGATGTAATGTTCATACACGCAGATTCATATATGCAGTTTCAATTGAGTTATGTTAATCTATTTTGGCAATTCCAGTTTCTGGAGATTATCTGTTAAGAGCCAATGTATTTACATTATTTCTTGAGTTGTGCCTATCTTTGAGATATGCATGTTTGTATTCATGTTTAGTTATGATTTAATGATGATTATCCAAAGGCACTAAACATATTCTAATAGAAGCGTGGTGCTTGAGTTAATTTGATAGAGATGACTATGTGAAGCGACACATCTATTCATTTTGAGTTGTGCAGTCTTAACTTTGATTGGGTGCTTAGTTAAGATGACAAGGAAGTTACTGAAGTGTCTCCTACATGCGTTGTGACCTTATCCTTGGGGAAGATACATATAATAGTTCAATTGTGATTGCAAAGTGTGAATGAAGTGAAAAAGAAAAAGATAGAGTAGAGCAGAAAGTTAGACAGTAAGTCTACATCATTCATCAATTAAAGATCTATGTGAAGAATCAGAAGAAGATTATAATTCACTGGAATTGATCAAGAGAACAGATCTACACAAACAGTTCATTTTTAGATATAGTGTATATCTACCTTTTAGAAGGTTGTAGCCTTCACCATTTGAGCAGTGAGCTCTTGGATAGTGAGTCCTCACCCCTAATAGATTTATTTGTAAAAGACTTCTAACAAGGTCTAACCTTTGACCAGGTCTCTATACTTATTGCATTGTAAAGATCAACTCTTAACATGGTGTCAAGATCTTCTAACAAGGATCATTATAAACTAGTATAGTTATTTGTGGGTGCTAATTCCCATCGGGGTTTTTACCTAATTTGCTTTTCCCCATTACCAAAATTGTGTTGTCCATTTCTATGTTATCTTGTTGAGTTTATGTTTAAAGTAATTTTGTGCTTAATTGGAAAAAGGATTGAATCTAGTAGATAACTAATTCACCTCCCCCCTCTCTGTTATCTCTTGGGACTATTCCTAACAATTGTTATCAGAGCCAAGTGCCTTGGAGAGAAATCTTAACAGCTTAAGGTAGATTAGATGGTATACTTCAGAAAAGAGATTCTTAAGTTTGATGGAGAGAATTATCTTGACTGGAAGAACAAAATGATAACACATCTACAGTGTGTTGGGTTTGACATTTTTGAAATAGCCACACAAGAAGTTATTATTACCTCTCTGAGAGACCTTGCAAAAGATAATGCTACTAGTAAACAAAAGGATGTATTCACTTTTAATGCAATTGCCAAGGAATCCCTTATAAGTGCATTATCTGACAGTGAATTCTCTGAGATCAAGAAAGTAGACAAAGCTTACACCATATGGAAGTATTTAGAAGATATGTTTGAAGGAGATATTCAAGCAAAGAATGCACAAATAAAGGCATGGAAAAAGAAGTATAAAAACTTAGAGATGTTACGTGAAGAGAACAATAGAGCTTACAATCAGAGGATTAATGAAGCAGTTTCAAGAATTAGAAACAATGGTGGAGAAATTTTAGAAGAAGACATAATGGACAAACTGATGACTACATTGACAGCAGACCATGAGAGCAAGATCAATATCTTAGATGAGACTATGCAATTCTCAAAAGACTTCAAGAGAGAAACTTTGATTAGAAAAATCTCTTCATTTGAGATATCAAGATTAAAGACATAACCTAAATGTGAAACAACTTTCAAAGCCTAAGTCCATTGTAAGAAATTCTTGAACAGCTCTAGTAATAATGAGAAAGAAGCAGTGGATATAGAACTAGAAGAAATCATTGCTATGATTGCCAAGAAAGAAAGGAAAGGTAAAGGAAAATATGAAGGAAGGCTACCATTCAAATGTTTTTCATGCAACAAAGTTGGCCATTTTGCATCCAAGTGTCCTACAAGAGTCAAGAAGTTCAGATCATATTAAAAGCCCTAATATACTAAGGAATGCTATCATACAGAAGATGGTGTAACTGATGATGACTCAGGAGAAGATGAAATTGGATTCATTTCCACTAAAGATATTGAGAAAATTATTGAAAAAAATGGACAAAGAAGATGAAAAGGAAGCACAAGAGTAGGAACTAGTTTCCAAAGCAGACATCAGAACTGATTGGATCATTGATAGTGGATGCTCACATCACATGACAGGAGACAAAGACAAATTTGTACAATTGGACAAGTAATAGGGTGGTATGGTTAGATTTGGAGACAACACTCCAAAACCTATCATAGGCAAAGGTTCTCTTACCCTAGATGGAAAGAACAAGACAAATGATGTTCTTTATGTTGATGGTTTACATCATAACCTACTGAGTGTTGGACAATTGCTTGACAAAGGATATCAGTTAGAATTCAAAGACAACAAGTGCATAATTAACAACAAACAAGGAAATATGATTGTATCAGGATCTAAGACTAAAGGTAATTTCTTTCATCTCAATTCAGAAGTAAGTTGTTTTGTTGCAAAATAATATGACAGTTGGATATGGCACAAAAGACTTTGTCACATAAATTTTGACAACATAGTAAAGATAAGAAATGTAAAAGCAGTAAGAGATCTTCCTAGTATTGCAAGACCAATTGATACTATGTGCAGGGGATGTGTAATGGGAAAGCATGTAAGGAGCTCATTCAGAATCAAGCAGAACTCAGCAGAAAAAAAATTGGATCTGGTGCATACAAACTTATATGGTCCCACTAAAACAAGATCATACTATGGAGAAAGGTATTTTATTTTGTTTGTTGATTATTTTTCAAGGATGATGTGGGTTGTGTTCTTAAAGGATAAGTCTGAAGCCTTTGAGAAGTTCAAAATATTCAAAGCTAAAGTTTAAAATGAGTTTGGATTAAAACTAAAGTTGTCTGAGACCAGATAGAGGAGGAGAATTCACCTCTGACCAATTTTATGAGTATTGTAAAGAACATGGGATCAAAAGGCATTTGAGTGCTCCTAGAACCCCTCAACAGAATGGTATTGCAGAAAGAAGAAATAGGATCATACTTGACACAGTGTGCACTATCATGATAGAAGGAAAAGTTGCACACACCTATTGGAGAGTTGCAATCAATACAGCAGTCTATACTATCAACAGAATACAACTAAGGCCATGCACAGATAAAACACCTTATGAACTTTGGTTTGGTAATATATCTATAGTAAATTACTTCAAAATCTTTGGAAGCAAGTGCTACATCAAGAGAGATGATGGTGTTGGTAAGTTTGATGCCAGAAGTGATGAAGTTATTTTCCTTGGTTACTCTACTAAAAGAAAAGCTTATAGATGTTTTAAATTGAGGTTAAAGAAGATAATTGAAAGTACACATGTGAAGATTGATGAGAAGTTCATGATTCAAGAAAGATACTATGATTGTGCACCTATGATTAAAGATGAACCCAGGCCTAGCAGTAAAGAAACAATCATTGAAGAAATTTTTGATTGTATTGATGTATCATGCAGTGACCCTGAAACAAGCAAAGAAGAATCACAGATTATAGATGAAGATGTCACACCTAAAGTTCCAAAATTCAAAAATAGATACCATTCAAAGGAAGATATCATTGGAGATCAGAGTAGTAGAGTTTTCATAAGATCTAAAGAAAAATGTTTAATAGTTGATGAAGATGTATGTTTACTTTCAAAAATTGAACCTTTAAGTGTTGAAGACGCATCCAATGATTCAGATTGGTAGAAATATATGAAAGAAGAATTAGATCAGATAATCAAGAATGATACATGGGAACTGGTCCCTAGACCTTGTGAAAAAAATGTAATTGGTACAAAGTGGATATTCAGAAATAAGATGAATGAAGAAGGTACAGTGGTAAGAAACAAAGAAATATTGGTATGTAAAGGATATGCACAGAGAGGAGTAGACTACACTGATACATTTTCCCCTGTGAGCATACTAGAAGCTATCAAGTTGTTTTTGGCCTATGCAACATTCAAGAACTTCAAAGTATATTAGATGGATGTCAAGTCATCTTTTCTGAATGGTGACTTGAAGGAAGAAGTTTACATAGAATAGCCTGAAGGATTTAGTTTATCAGACAAACTAGACATGGTATGCAGACTAAAGAAATCCCTTTATGGACTTAAACAGGCCCAAGAGCTTGGTATAAGAGACTTGAAACTTATTCATGAGAGAGACACTTGATGGCCTACTACTTGTTGCTATCTTTGTTGATGACATTATCTTTGGAGGTAATGACAAGCTTAGTGAAGAATTCACCAAAGAGATGAAAAGTGAGTTTGAAATGAGCATGATTGGACCTATCAAATATTTTCTTGGTTTGAATGTAAAACAAATGGACAAAGGCATATTGATAAATTAGTCTAAGTATGTGAAGGAGATATTGAATACTTTAAAAATGGAAGATTGCAAACCAGTAAACACCCCCATGATAACATGAAGCAATCTTTCTAAAGATGATGATTCCACAGTAGTTGACAATACACTATATAAGTCTATGATTGGAAAAATCATATATCTTACTCAATCTAGACCAGATATTTCTAATGTTGTTGGCATTGTTGGAATATTTGCAGTTGAACCTAAACAAAATAACCTAATGGCAATAAAAAGGATATTTAGATACTTAAAGGGGACTATAGACTATGGTTTATGGTATCCTAACTCATAGAATATAAAACTTCATGTGTATACAGATGTAGATTGGGTACGTTGTGTTGATGACAGGAAGAGTACTTCAGAAGGAGCAATATTTCTTGGAGATAGGTTGGTTAGTTGGACAAGAAAGAAGCAAAATTGTATCTCTTAGTTGATAGCAGAAGCTGAGTATGTTGCAGCAGCATTGAATTGTCCAACAATGGTTTGGATTAAATAGATGATTAAATACTTTGGTATTTAGATTGATTATCCTATTGTTATTCCCTGTGATAACACTAGAACTATCAATATGTCAAAGAAACCTATGATGCACACAAAGACAAAACACATTGAGATCAAATATCATTTTCTAAGAGAAAAAGTTGCAGACAAAGAAGTAAAGTTGGATTATTTGAGCACTAAAGAACAGTTAGCAGACATTTTTACAAAACCTTTATCAAAAGATACTTTTGAGTATCTCAGGGAGAAGCTAGGAGTAATTCCCTTTCCTGAGTCTAATTAGAATTTGCAGAAAAAGCACCAGTCCTTGGTGACTGATGAGTGGTTGACTACTCTACTTCTGGAGTAGTACCTTTGCTTAATTGTTTTTAGCGCCCTTTTCCATTGATGTCAAAGGGGGAGTATATAGTTAGGGGGATAATATACTTTGGGGGAGTATACAATAATGAAAAATATAGTAATAAGAGATGCAACAGTTAAGAGGAGCTTTTGATGAGGATATTGAGAAGATTGTAAAAAGAAGCAAGATACTTTTGGTTGATGGTGTTTTTCATATCATATGTTGCCATCAATGTCAAATGGGGAGTTTGTTGGAGATTTTGTTCTGTGCAAATAGTTGATTGTATGTTTGTCATTGATGAAAACATATAATATATAGTAGTCACCTGTAAGAAATTATCAGTACATATATTTTGGAGTCTTGCACATTTACATCAATGTAGTAGACATGTTCTAGATGTAATGTTCATATACACAGATTCAGATATGTAGGTTCAGTTGAGTTATGTTAATCTATTTTGGTAGTTACAGTTTATGGAGATTATCTGTTAAGAGCTGACGTATTTACATTATTTCTTGTGTTGTGCCTATCTTTGGGATATGTGTGTTTATATTCATGTTTAGTTATGAGTTAATGATGATTATCCAAAGGCACTAAATGTGTTCTAACAGAAATGTGATGTTTGAGTTAATTTGATAGATCCGGCTATGTGAAGTAATGCGTCTATTCATTTTGATTTACGCAGTCTTAACTTTCATTGCATGCTTAGTTAAGCCAAAAAGGAAGTTACTGAAGTGTCTCCTACAACCATCATGACCTTATCCTTGGGGAAGATACGTATAGTAGTTCAATTGTGATTGTAAAGTGTGAATGAAGTGAAAAATAAAAAGACAGAGCATAGCATAAAGTTAGATAGTAAGTCTACATCATTGATCAATTGAAGATCTGTGTGAAGAATCAAAAGAGGATTACAATTCATTGGAAATGATAAAGACAACAAGTCTACACAAACAATTCATTTTCAGATATAGTGTATATCTGCCTTTTAGAATGTTGCAGCCTTCACCATTTGAGTAGTGAGCTCTTAGACAATGAGTCCTCACCCCTAACAGGGTTATTTTTAAAATACTCCTAACAGGGTCCAACCTTTGACTAGGTCTTTGTACTTATTGCATTGTAAAGATCAACTCCTAATAGGGTTGCAAGATCTTCTAAAAAGGATCATTATAAACTAGTATAGTTATTTGTGGGTGCTAATTCCCATAGGGTTTTTACCTAATTTGGTTTTCCCCATTACCAAGATTATGTTGTTCATTTATGTGTTATCTTGTTGAGTTTATGTTTAAAGTAATTCTATAATTAATTGGAAAAAAATGAATCTATTAGATAACTGAATCACCACCCCCCCCTCTCAGTTATCTCTTCAGACTATTCCTAACAATCTATTCTAAAGGAAAGTTGAATGTGATACTTGATCATGACTCATTTGTTAAATAATGTGTCCATTTAAAAAGGAAACAAACTTATATTTAGTATGAAATATTGTATATATTAATGAGGGTGTTATCTCTTAAAGAAAATGGTTCAAAATAAGTTATTGTGAAATGATGAAATGTGATATTATCTTGATTGTAGTATTTAAATGATGGTTATGTTTACTCATTTCCTCTAAAGGTGTATGGAGTACTAAAATAAATATAATATTTCTTATCTTAATTATTTCTAATCTCTCTTACTCTAATTCTCAAATGAAAAATGATATAAAATATCTCTTTATGAAATGTTAATGATCCTTTTGTGGAAATAAGATCTTTGTGTACTTAATGTCATGTTACCTTGTATTAATGTAATTTTGATCAAGGAACTTAGGATATGTTGAGCTATTAAGATGTTTAAATTATGATGATGCAAAGAAAAAAAAATGTTAATAATGCATATTAGGAATTAGGGATCATTAAATGTTACATAGGCGATTGAATGGTTACGTTAAAGGTTAAATTTTCTGGATGGATTTTAATATGTAAAAGAAGAATATTAAACCATAGTTTTATTTATTAGAAATTAATGTGATTTTATATTAAGCTTAATTTATCAAATAGATATATTTAATGAGTACCTTATGGTTTAGATATGAATATTTACTTGTTCCACTAAAATGAATCTAGAATAATGTAGTTTAGGAATATATCAATAATGGATTGCTTCATGTTTTAAGTAACAACGTTAGGGAACTTGTGGAGGACATAGGTTGTGTTAGGTCTTAAATGATACATTATTTTTTTAAGAGAAATTATATTCAAGTTCATGAACTAGGTAATCATTGTAAAGTATTTTAATGTTGGTTGTTTAAAAAAAATATTACTTACAACTTTAGTGGTTAGAAGCTTTGTCCTTCTGGGTTCCCTGGTGGGGCATTACATTTCATGTGCTCATAGGTGAGAGGTTTTGGCATCCTAGAGACACTTTTCTAAAATTTGAGTAGCCAACTTTTAGCTATGAAAATTCTATGCTTGTCCTCTTTCTCATTAAATTTGTTAATGGAAAGGGAAGGAGTAAACTTAGAAAAATTATCTCTCTCGGGTATTTAAAACATAAAAAATATAGTCTCTCTATCAATAGAAAATAGAATTTCCCATCATCTTTACCAATACACTGACGTCTGACATCATATCTATCAACGCAATCTCTAAAAATATCTAGGTACAAAATGGTTGGAGGGAATGCAGTGGCTTCAACTAGACCACTCTCTATAATTTCCTTCATGTAGGGTTCTTCCGCGTATCTTGTCAACCTTTCCTTGAAGTCTTCTAGATCAAATAGCATGATTGAAGTGTCTCCTAGTTTTGGGGAATTACAGACTAGACTAGCCGCATTGTCAAAAATATGGAAATCAGACTTCATGTTTATAGATTTTGCATAACCAGGAGATAAGACTTCCTCAAGAACACTACAACCATAACAAGTTATTGACAGGAAGAAAGGTTCTGAGACTCAAGTTGCAAGTTGTAAAAACATGAAATCTCTAAGCATGAAAAATCAACTTTAACTCTATTTCTCGCCTTTGAATTAACAAGTGTGACCATTTAATTGATTTATGCCTTCTTAAATATTCACTATGGGTAAAATATTGGAGATTTTCTATATGAGTTATCATCCCATGCCAATTAATCATGACAAGACATTCATCACAATGTGAAAATTTAATACTCATCATGTCATGATGTAATCTCATTATTTAATAAGTTCATCCACCTTTTCCATCCCATTTAACTCATAATTACTCCTAATATGTCCAAACCATAAGTTGTATTTATGGATTGATAACATCAGCCGATTACCTCTAATAAATTTCAGAAGAATAACCTTATTTGCAATCAGAAGCAAGAGGTCTACAGACTGGAGTAAGTCCATTGCATTTGATAAGAAAATTGAGACAACTTGAGAAGGGAAGGTAACCTATTTTCCTCTTGGCGCAAGTATGTGTTCTCCAATTACCCAACAGATGGCTCTGCAGATCATGTGAATATTCCCCTTGAAAATTGTGGTTTTTACTCCTAAAATCATCATTAAAAATCACCTTTTTGATAATTTGGCATACCATCTTGTACCCAAAGAACTCATTGAACCTATCAAAAAGTGGTTCATCAGATTCACAAACTTTGAAGATGTGTGCACATCTCAAGACAATGAAACAAAAATGAAATCATTCTGACTCAGACTGATGTGACAGGTTGTTGGGAACAAAAGTGTTTAAACCTTGAACCTCAATGAAATGAATGAACCTAGGGAAAAAATTTTCATTCAGGTTCAATGAGTTTTAAGAGTTTAACAAGTTCAAAGATTTGATCTTTGTGGACTTAACAATTTTGACCAAGACGACAAAGACTAATGACCTCATTAAAATTATACAAACTTATTCGAACCTAATGAACCATTATGAACTCCTTTTTAAAAAATTGAACCATGATGAAATTTGTTTTGGGATCAAAGACTAAAGTAAAGCCTTTCTTTCATAGGACTTAAAATTAAAATTTATGGGGAATGCAAATCATGACAACATCGGTTCTGACTCGGGACTTCATTTCCAGACAAAAATGCAGAGAAATCAAAATCTATGGTTAACACAAGGGAGAAGGGATAGAAATAAGGGATCTAATGCTAACAAAAAAAAAGGAAACACACACTATACAAACACTAAATAAACTATGTACACTGTAGGGGAAGCCTGCTTTACAACCTGAACAATTTAAGGTCTTTCCCATTATAGGATAAAGGCAAGACTAACCCACCAGGATTAGAAAAATTAAAATAATTAGAGAATAATACTTGATGGATCTTAAAACATCCTCTCTAGAGTGATTCAAATTTTCCATGGGCTCCCTTTGGCTCTCTCCTTTTATCCCATAGAAACACTTCATCTCCTTCCATAAACTTACGAGGCCTTGCCTTTCTATAAAAACATCTTTTGACTCTGGCCTGGTGCACTTTAATTCTATCTACCAAATCTTCTCTCTCCTCCTCTAGTTTTGTTAAGCACACCACCCTCTCTTCTAATAAATCCTAGAAAAATAGTCTTTTATAATGCTTTCCAGTTTGGATGTGGCTAGTTCAAGTGGAATGGATATCTCAACCCCTATGACATAGACAAGTTCAAAAGGTGTCATCCCAATATCTCTCTTAGGAGTAATTATATCTTTCAAAAGGGCTTCATACAACCTCTTGTGCCAATCTTTAGCATTTTCACTCACCAATTTATTCATAATAGCTATCACATTTTTGTTACTTGATTTTGCATGGCCATTACCTTGAGGATAATAATCTAAGGAATATGATAGGGAAATACTATAATCATAGTAGAAAATAATCAATTCTTGAGAAGAAAAATATGTGGCATTATCAGTTATGATTTTTTGAGGCATGTTGGACCAAACTAGAATGTTATTCTTGGGGAAGTCACATACAACCTATGAGGTGGTTCTTTTCATAGGTACTAAATCTACCCACTTAGTAAAGTAATATGTTGTAGTTAGGATTTAAGCATGCCCTTTTCTTGAAGGGGGGTGAACTGGTCCTCTAAATTCTAGGACCCATTGTTTGAAAATTTCTTCAATCACCATAGGCTTTAGGGCCAAGACTGCTAACCAAGGTTTCCCAGTGAATAACTTGAATTTCTCACTGCAAGATACCTATCTATAGGCATCCCTAAACACTCCAAGCCCATAAAAATAATTTCTAATAATATTGTAACAAGTTACCATAGAAGATAAATGGCCGCCAGATGCTTTATAATGATAGACCTTCAATAACTTTTGTTGTTGTACTATGTCTACACATCTCAAGAATGTACCATAAAGGCCTTTCTTGTATAAATTACCATGCCAAATCACATATTTATCTACCTCTATTCTTAAATTCCTCTTCTCTTTGGGAGTAAAATGATTTTGGAAGTGCCCATAGGTTAAGTAGTAAGCCACATCTAAAAACCAAGGATATTGGAGACTTACCAATAAGACTGTAGGAAGTTCCTCATTTATTCTTGCATTACTCTCAAAAATAAATTTGCACAAACCTTGACCCTTAATTAGTTTAGTAGGTCATATGTCCAGATCCTATTATTCTATCTTCACCACCCAAATTTCTCTTGTGTTCATTCCAATCTCCTATTGGTTCAACAAACTCTTAACAGCTGAATCTAGTACATAAACTACTTAGTGAGAATGAAGGATGTAATACCTAAACTACTTAATTGCCTTTACTACTACAAAATATTTCTTCTCGATGAGGGAATATTTGAGCTTGTGTTTCTTCAAAGGAACCCTCATTAATGTAATCAAGGACTCAATATCTTATTCATCTTTTTGCAAAAGGATACCTGATAGAGTCTGCTCTGATGCATAACAATAAATGATAAAATCCTTTTTGAAATTACAATTAATGAGGGTAAGAGCATTTGAAATCAATCCCTTCACTTCTTCAAACTCATTCTTAGCTTCTTCACTCCATTTGAATGCTTGTTTCTTTCTCATCATCCCAACTAAGTGTTTTTTAGTCTCAACAAAATTAGGAATGAACCTCCTCAAGAAGTTAACTTTCCCAAAAAATACTTAACTCCACTGTGGCTCGAAGGAAGACTCAGCTGCTGAATAGACTTTACCCACTCTGGGTCTATTTTAATACCATCCTTGGAAACTATTTTCCTGATTAATTTACCTTATATAATATAAAAGGATGATTTCTTAGGATTTAATGAGATCACATGGTCTATGCACCATTGTAACACAATTCTTAGGTCCTTAAGGTGAATTTTCCTTCTCTTAGAAAACATCGTTAGATAATCAAAATAAATAATGATAATATTATCTTTCAATTTTGTGAATGAGGAGTTTATTGACCATTGAAAATTCACCCTTGCATTAATTAGGCCAAAAGGCATTCTGTTATATGCAAAATTCCCCCATGGCATGATGAACGCAATTTTGTGTTGGTATTTTTTAGCCATGGTTATTTGATTGTACCCAGAAAATCCATATAATATTGAAATCATCTCAAATATTTCCACCATTTGCAATATATGATCCATTATTGGCAATGCATAGTTGTCCTTCAAGCTGGGTTAGTTCAGATTTTTAAAATTGACACAGACCCTGATCTCACCATTTTTCTTGTGAATGGGTACAAAGTTGGCTATCCATGTAGAATGATGGATAGGATAGATATTTATTGCATTAATCATTTTCTCAACCTCTTTATAGATATCCTCAGAGACTTTGGGGTTATATTTCCTCAACTTTTTCCCAAACGGGGCAGCGCTAAGTTTCAAGGGGATGCAGTGCTGAAATTGACCATCCCTAAAATCTTTCAGGCCATCATAATTCTAAGGAAATATATCTTTATACTCTTTTAAGAGTTCATAGAACTTATACCTTTCATCTAAAGTATAATAATTTCCTATATATATATCTATTTTGGAACATATTCATCCCTGATATTAATTTTTTCTCATTCACCTTGATTTCATGAAGTATGGGGTCCTCTTTTTATAATGCTTTCATATTTACTAGAGAAAATTTGTTCTAGGTTAAGCCTTTTAGAATATTATTACCCTTTAATTGGAGGATAATTTCATTAATTTCAATCCCAAGGTCAAGGTTGAAATCTTTACAGGTGGACTCAGAACCTTCAAAATACAAATTTAAAAAACATTGAGTGCCTTCAAGAAAATATTTGACTTGAGAATCACCTCCAAACACTTTCCAATGTTCCACATTATCAAGGACACTCGATCTATAAATTACTTCTATTCGATAAGTAATTTCCTTGAAATTGGGATGTGGTAATAGGATATAATGTGAAACAACCAGTGAATCAACTCTAGAATTTAGGTTTCTAGGAATAGCCTCTATGGAAAAGGCGTCAAAGTATTATAGCTCATACCATACTCTATTATGATAATGTTTTAACCTTTCATTTTTTATCGTGAACAATATAATCACTTGATTTACTATAAAATTGACATATCCCTTTACTTTAAGTTTTTTAATATCTTTTTCTCTAGCTTATTGCAACCCCAACAATAGAGCTTCATATTATGCAGTATTGTTAGTATTATTGAAACCAATTTTGAAAGAGAAAGGGAAGTGATCACGTCGCGGAAAAATCAGGACTACTCCTATTCCAGATCTAGAATTTGAACAACTCTCATAAAATTCCATAACCTATGGAGATTCATTAACAACCAATGTTTCAACTACCTCCTCTTGCTCACTTCCGAGAAGTATAAGGTAGTTTCCAAATTTGCATTCTTTGTACAATATACGAGTCTTAGGATTATCTGAAGGGAAAATCATGAATTTTTGCTTAGCTTCTGGCTTGAGCTTGAGCTTTTTTTTTCTTCTGAATGAGATCATAGCTTAAGACCAATCCATTTTTATTTCCACACTTGAATCTTTGCAAAATGTTCTACTCAAGAGCATAGCATAATTGGCTGGGATATCTTCCACACAAATTGTTAAATTCAACCTTTTGTTTGGGTATGCTACTAAAATATCATGTGTGTCTTTAACTTTCCACATCAAAAGAAACCTTCTTGTCATCCATGGAGTAACACCTCTCGAAGATTCTAGTGAGGTCTAAACCAAATGCCTTTATCATAGAGGAGGGAATGATGTTATCTGAATCTCCTGAATCAATTATATAGTTTCTCAATTTGTGTCCATTTAAAAGTAAAGATAAATAAAATGGATTTGGATTTTGTTCAAATGTCTCAAAAGTTTCATCCATGACATTAATATCTAATTCAGGTTCACTTTGGGATGATTAGAAAAGAAAAAGGGGGAGTTTAGAGGTTATAGGTTCATCAAAGACAAACTATTTTATCTTAGGATGAATATGAGTAGGTTCACCTTTGACATATCTTACCAGTTTGTCTAATTCCTTTGGGTTGAACCTAAAGTACTCTATAGGATAGATTTGAATTGTTGAGGATTAATAGAATTTGACTATATCAAAGGATGATGAAGAACTATTATTTTACTAAATCTTAACCTTAGGAGTTTTGGGAATTCTTTCAATCCTAGTAAGTATAGCACAAGAGTGGTCTTTCAGAGTGACCAAAATTTCAGAACCTCTTTATGAGTCAGACTCATACTCGATGAAATAAGTTCTAGAGTTTCCAGGCCACTCCAAACTCTTTTCTTCTTTTGTCATTTCTCCCAGGCCATCTTTTGTAGCTTCCATTTGAAGATATCTTAACATGTCAGGAAAATTCTTTCCATCGTGGTTGGAGGTGAGATGAAAGACACACATAGTCCCTTTTTGGGAGGTGTTTCAATAGCTAATTTCTTTTATGTTGAGGGTTGCTGAAGCACCTTCCCAGGATTTTGTTGATTAAATTTGTTTCTGCCAATATCTTGGTAAGGCTGTGGATATGAGGTACCATCTTTAGGCATATGTTGTTTCAGGGTAATCATATCATTCATTAGCCTTTGAATCATTGGATATGAAGAAGTGGAAGGATATACATTAGGGTCTTGAACATCCTTGCACTATTTCCCAGTAGTTATCAAGTCATCTTTGAGTTCTAGTGTTGTTGCCTGTGATATTGCTAAGTCAACCACCCGATCACTTCTTAAGTGAAAAATGATGTCTAGAGGTATGTAATTCAGGAAAAAAAACTTTCCAATTTTCTATTGTGGGCCTCTTAGTTTCTGGAATTTTATGTATTATCTTGTTAAACTTGGCTACAAATTCTCTCATTGGTTTGTGAATTTATTTCTTCAATTGAGTTAATTGAACCAACAATGTATGTTCATCATCTACACTCTCGAATCTATTCTCAAATGCAATTTTCATGACATTCCAATTAGTTATCAAACCATGAGGCAAATGGTAGAATCAGTCTATCATTACATCAATTAGTGTTTGAACAAATGATCTAACATCAATATCCACATGTTGAACTGCTAATACCCCATAAGCCACATTGAATGCTTTGAGGTGTTCATCGGTTAGGACTTTCCCATCTCCATTAAACTTATGCAAGATCTCTCTTTCTCATTTAGGAAGATCGTGATTAGCTCCTAGGTTGAGAGGTCCTACAATTGCTCCTCGTGGTTAGGAAATTATGGGTGGAGGAGGTGGAAAATTGATAATAACGGGTAACATTGTCCCATGTAAGGTCAAGGCTTGGCAAGAAGGTGATGAAAATCATTTTTTAGGTGATGAAGGCCTACTTTTAGCCTTACACACAGGAGTAGGGTTTGGTGTAAAGCTTAGATTTTGTAACTTATTGAAGACTAAGCCTATGAAAAATTTCCTTATTCTTGATCAGGTACAGGGTCTAGACTCCAGTTTGATAGGTCAAACTAGGGATTGTTTATTTGATTTCCAAGTTGTCTAGGGTTTTGGACTTGGTTTCTAATATGGTTTTCTAACTTTCTTCTCCTCTCTCTTTCCCTCAAGAATCTAAGGTTGGCAGATAAATCTTATTCTCTTTCTAATACTAGACTTTTCCTTCGATGCTCTTCAACACTCATCCTAGTATGCCAAGCTACACTATTTAATTGGCTGATAATGTCCTCTTGTTCATCTTGGAAACCAAGGTTTGGTTGAAGAGCAGGAAAAATCCATTTATAAGGTATAACCATTTCTCTTCGTGGGTTTAGTGACTGATTCTTCAATTTAATGGGTCGACTCAAAAATATGTTAGCTACTAGATTTTTCTCTTATTAAATATTCACTCATTGAATCCAACCCTTCTTAAGAAATAGATCTTTAGACAATATTTGGTTAAATAGTTTCTCTTAATTTTAAATAAGGTACAACTCCCTTGTTTTATATTCAATGAATTATCCCTAAACTAACACATATGCATGCTTTTAACCCAAGAGAAAATAAGAAAATATGCATTCATTATTCAATATGCAATGAAAAAAGGAAATCAAAATAAGTATACAATATTATCAAGAATCATAGTTCTCTGCAATGACTATATTCAACAACATACTATAAATGTATATTTATCAACATAGACTTGATATTAAACCAAATTCATTGGGCATAATTAACTATTCACATAGAAATAATCATTCCACAAACTTAAACACATAGGTTTAAATTGCTCCAATAGATTCCATTCATTCCATTCACAGATACCAAGATATGTTCAAGTTCATGTTTTCAAAATACCATTATCTAGTCTTAAAATTTTTTTATATCCAAAAAATTAGAACCTTTCTTAAATACCTATCATAGTATATATAGTATTAACCATCATTAACATAAAACTACTAAGGTTTTTAGATGATCCCCACATTAGAGATTGAATAATTTATAACTTAAAATTAACCAAAAATAACAACTTTCAAAGGTAGAGAACATATTATTTCAAAATAAACATGGAAGCTAGGTGGAAACAGATGATTCCAGATTTACAGATGAGCTCCATTCGATAGAGGTGCCATGTGAGGTCTTCCACTCCTTCTAGGCATTAAAAAATTCTTAGATTGTCACGACATTGGGGGTCTTGACATGAAACACCTCTTCTTCCATAGGTCATTCTCCCATCTGAGCTTATCTATCTTCTCTACATACTTTGGCAATTGGTCAACACATAGGTAAAGTAGAACTTCGACCTTTGCAATCTTGGTGAAATCAACAGTGGTGGGATTATTTTCTTTCTTTACTTCAACTACCTTTCTCTTTAAGGCTTTGACTACAACATTCATGTGATGCACACCAAACATATGTTGCATGAATGCACTTTAGGTCATTTATAAGGCATTGGTTGAGGTTTTGTAATTCCTTCTCCCACTTCGAAAACTCTGCATGGTAGTTTTTAATAAAAAAAAATTTAGTGCACACCCTAGTAACCTGATATTTTTGGATTGATTGTATTATTACATTTGGTTATTATGGATTCTATGTTTTGTTTAGATGAGATGTTGAGACACTATGAATATTTCTCAGATAATAGATTCATGAAAGTTAGTAAATGATTTAGAGTATTTGGTTGAATTGATTTTAAGGACTACTTATGATATTTTTCTCATATACATGATTATATTGTTAATAATAATAATTCATTCTATAGTAATGCATTATGAGATTATGAGTATGTTGGAGCTAATAATACTAACCCTATCATGTTTTGATATCGATATTGTTTGATGTGTTTGTAGGA
>MU221857.1:339297-354782 GCA_018584345.1 Thuja plicata
CACCTGGCTACATAGGTCTAAGTGTGCGTTCTAACCAAAAATAACAAATTTCAAAGGTAAAGAACATATTCTTTCAAAATAAATGTGGAAGCTAGGTGGAAACAGATGATTCCAGATTTACAGATGACCTCCATTCAATAGAGGTGACATGCGAGGTCTTCCACTCCTTGTAGGAATTGAAAAATTCTTAGATTGTCGTGACATTGGGGGTCTTGAAATGAAACATCCTCTACTTCCACACGTCATTCTCCCATCTGAACTTAGTTATCTTCTCTACATGCTTTGGAAATTGGTCAACACATAGGTAAAGTAGAACTTTGACCTTTGCAATCTTGGTGAAATTAGTAGTGGTGGGATTATTTTCTTTCTTTACTTGAGCTACCTTTCTCTTTAAGGCTTTGAATACAACATTCATGTGATGCACGCCAAACATATGTTGCATGAATGCACTTTAGGTCATTTATAAGGCATTGGTTGACGTTTTGTAATTCCTTCTCCTACTTCAAAAACTCTGCATGGAAAGTTTTAATAAAAAAAAATTTAGTGCACACCCTAGTAACCTGATATTTTTGGATTGATTGTATTATTACATTTGGTTATTACGGATTCTATGTTTTGTTTAGATGAGATGTTGAGACACTTTGAATATTTCTTAGATAATAGATTCATGAAAGTTAGTAAATGATTTAGAGTATTTGGTTGAATTGATTTTAAGGACTACTTATGACATTTTGATCATATACATGATTATATTGTTTTTGATATTAGTTGCAGCAAGAGGGTGTTGACCTGAGGTACATAACAACTAACAAGAAAGACTTAACAACATATTAAATCAGTACCATCAGCAAGAAATAAACAAGTATACTATCTACCTCTATCAAAAGCCACAACAAAAAGCTAAACCACCAGCGGTAAGTGTCCCAAAAATTAACAGTATCAGAGTTAGACAACCAAAAAGAAATACGAAGCCATGCAGGGCTATTTAACATAAGTAAAGTATTAATCTTAAAATAGAGATGATTGGGGAAAATATAGGGCTTGGGGTCTGTAGTGTGGCAGCACCCCAACCTGCTCTTCATCTTTAGTTGGATCCCTTCCCATCCCATAAGCACTTTGACAGCAGGAAGTCCGCCCACTCTTCATTGAGGAACTTGAAGAGTTCTCTGTTTCCATCCACCAACTCCTTCCCAACTGAGGCTTGTTCATTCAGTAGGAAGAGGGTTGTGGAGGAGGCATGCATGACTTTAAGAGTGAATTTACTAACATCCACCAACCTCCTATTGGTGTTAGCCAAGTCCCCATTTAGTTTGGCAACTGAGTTCTCTAGATTAACCATCTAGAATTTAATTTTTCCCACCAGACCAGAGCCTACAATAGACTTAGGGTCCTCAATCCTCTTATCTGGGCTAGAAATGTCCTTACCCACATTGGCCACATTGTCTTGTTTATCAATTTAACACTCTTCCTGGTCAGTATTAGTCTGATGGTCCTCCCTACTAGGGGACTCAACTGAAACATCCTCTTTATCAAAGAGCACCTTCCTACCCCATTTTCCTTTTTCTTTGGCAAGCTGAGAAGACCAGCGGGTACTGGTGGGTTGAGGGTCAACATTTAGGGACATTCTAGGTTAATATAGATCTTTTTTCCCTTTTTAGCGGGCTGGGGAGAGTCCTCCATGGTTAGATCATGCTTGCTACCCGTATGGGGAGTAGAGGTCAAGTAGATACTAGAAGAATTAGGGCTAACCACAGGGGTAGAACTGCCAATGGAGTCTGAAGGTGAGGGAATGCCTTGGTTTAGGGAAACTGATGGGGACAAATTCTATTGAGAAAGTTGGGTAATTTCCACAATGGACAGAGGGCAGAGAGCTCAGTGGAAGTGGTAGGTCCTAAAGATAAGCCCCTGATGTAAGAAAATGGGTTTTCTTCCCAGGGAGATGGCCTCATTTATGGCCACCACCGTATTCTCTAAAGAATGCAAAAGGTAAAAAGGTATGGAAATTAACAATTTATACCTAAGATGATTAAGAAAGGGAAGGTGATAGTTGTAGAATGTACCGAACCTAACCTCCAAAGTGAAATATTTTATCATGAGCTTACACATCTTTGGCTAGATTTTTGGAAGATATGTCATGCTATAACCCCCATTCTTAGACACAGGTTTATCATCATTTGCAAAGAACTAATTGAGCTCTATTTTGGCCTGGGTTTTGGTGGTTTTCTTCCACTTTCTTCCCATGGTTGCCATGCCTATGGCTTTACCAATCACCTCCTCGTTGATCTCAAAGGTGATACTATTAATAGTAACTCTTCTCTCACTCCATATTTTGACAAACTGGCTAGAAATCATCTTATCATGCCTAGCCAAACATTTCATGAAGGGAAGAATCCCACCTTCTTTGCAGTAATACATCACTATTGAGTCGGAGGTAAATTCTTCCTTGATTCTATCAAGTTCAATCCTATGGTGGTCCCCTCCCATATTTGTAAAGTAGTTTTGAGCAGCCTTCACCCAAGACTTCTAGACCCAGAGAGAATCGAAACCCTTCTCAGTAGAAAACCATAAAAAAACCAGAGCAAGAAAAAAAAGCTAAGCCATTGCGTGAAGTGGAAAAAATGGGGTAATAACCGACCTTTAAGCACCTATATAAAACTTGCTAAAATAATTTTCTTTAGACACAAAAATCTCCGCTAAGGCCACCATTGAGGTTAGCACATGTGAGCAGCATTGTAATCCATAATTACAATCAAAACAATCTTCGCCATATCCTTTAATAATCACACTAAATCTCTAATGGCATAAAAAATCATTATGACACTTTATGAAGGGGGTGATGCAAGCAATCCACCTCCTCTGCCAAAATGAGATCCAACCATCCACGGCCATGTGGCCCTTCCAAATGCAAAAACCAGGAAAGCGCAAATGGATATTGCTCTGGTGTCCACCTTTTAGCACCTGATTCTGATTTTGATTTTCAAACATCATGGATGTTGTTGTTACTTCCACTCATTTCTCATCCAAGCAGGTCCTGGGTGATTTTTGGTAGTTGATTACCAGCACTCCAGCATCGTAAGCCATCTGTCTGCAATCCCATGACCGCCATTGAATTAGTGACAAAATTCCCTTTCTTTTAAATGTACTTTATGGTGGACTGGACAAAGTAAAGCATTAGCCTCTGGATATCTAAAAAAATAGGGTCAACCTACCATCCAACCAAGGAGTACCCACCACTAGCCTCAATAATGACCTTGGAGTCCCCCTCAATTTCAATCTTGGTGCAACCGTAGTTCAGGGAGAAATTTAATCCCCATAGGAGTGTCATAGCCTCAACATGATTAATTGAGTGATCAATAAGTGGGCCAGCATAAGTAGAAACCAGTCTCCCCCATTGATCTCTTATAATTCCCCCTCCCACCTATCTTCCACCCTAGGCAGCCCCATCAAAATTGAGTTTCTACCAATTGTCCTATGGAGTGGCCCAAATAGTATCCTTTCTAGATCTAAGTTTAGAGCTGTCAAATCTATCAAACCCCTTTCCAAGACCCTAGGCCTTGGCAATCTTCCCATTAATTTTTTTTTTGGGGGGGGGCGGGGGGGGGGGAGAAGGGATTTTCTAGCTCCCCNACCCTAGGCCTTGGCAATCTTCCCATTAATTTTTTTTTTGGGGGGGGGCGGGGGGGGGGAAGAAGGGATTTTCTAGCTCCCCACCAATAGGTTATCTTGTATCAGTTTAAAGATGGCACAGAAGAGCTCCTTAGTATTGAGTTTAGTCTATTTGAAGATTTTGTTGCTGCATTCTTTCCAGATAACCTTGCTAAAAATTGGGGAGATTTGGTTCCAAAGGAGTTTGATCAGGGGGTGCTAAGACGATGATTTCCATTCAAGGAGAGTGTCTTGGATGTTGCAATTAGACACCCATGGGAGGTTGAGTCTTGAGAGAATCTCCCACCAAACCTTGTCAACAAATTCACAGTGGAGCATGATATGATTAGAGATTTCCACATCTTTCTTGCATAGGCAGCAATGGTTGGCAAGGCTAAACCCAAGTTTAGCAAGGTTGTCGAGCATGAGGATTTTCCCATGGATGGTAGTCCACTAGAAAAATTTGACTTTGGGGATTAATTGAGGCTGCCAGACCTTCTTCCAAAATGAAACCTTTGCACAGTCATTGATAAGCAGACCATAAGCTGATTTGACAAAGAATTCACCATGTTAAGTGTGTCTCCAAAGCAATCTATCAGGTCTGTCAATCAAAGGGATGTGGATCAAAAGAAATAGTTCCCTAAGTTTAGTAGCAAGGATGGTCAGGTCCGGTCTGAACTAGAGGTGCGGGAGGAGGTCAATCCACTTGCCATTGGAGATGAAGTTGGAAACCTAGGAACCAATAGCAAGGGACATTATATTCTTTAACTGAGAGAAATGGGAGTTCCCAAGGATGGAATCAGGCAGCCAGGGGTCATCCCAGAATCTGATATCTTGTCCATTACCCAATGACCAGATGGATCCTTTTTCTATAATACTCCTACATTTGAGGATGTTGTTCCAGATTTTAGAACCCCCCGGGTGGCCAAGCACCATAAAGAGTTTACAGAAGCAACCCCCATCCAGATACTTAGCCTCCATGATTCTGCACCAGTCAAATTTTCCTGTATCATGGTCCAAGCAACCTTAGAGAGCAGGGCTCTATCGAGGTTGCAGATTTTCCTTAACCCTAGCCCTCTTAGGGTTTTGAGGAGACAAAAAATATCCCAAGAGACTAGCGGGAACCATTTCTTTTCTTCTGATCCCGACCAAAGGAAGGTGCATTGGATTTTTTCCAACTTGTCAGCGATGAAGCCAGAGATTTTAAAAATAGACTAGAATTCCCTAGAGGGAAGAAGCAAGGAGTTGAAGCTTACCAGCATTGCTGAGGAATTTACCTTTCTAGCCTGTCAGTTTCTTTTGGGTTCTTTCAAGGATAGAATTCCAAAAATTGTTCTTGACGTCTTTGACCATCAATGGGAGGCCAAAATAAGTGGTAGGAAGTTTGTTAGCCTGGCAACCCAAAATCTTCATTATCTTTTTTTGGACCAATTCCTCAGTGTTGAAGAAGAACATATGGCTTTTTTGATAGTTGATATGCTAACCCGAGGCTGTCACATAATTTTCCAACAGCTTCTTCCACTTAGCAGCTTCTCTAACGAAGGAGGCTCCAAAGAAGAAGGTATTATCGACAAATTGTTGTAGGATAGCAGGTTGCAGAGTGGTGGCCAACTTAATCCCCATAATTTCTCTGGTGCGGGCCATCTCCATCATATTCTAGCCAAGAAATTTGGCAAGGAGGATGAAGAGGTAGAGGGACAGGGGGTCCCCTTGGCAGAGCCCTTTACCAGGGTAAAATTTGGCTCTAGGTTTACCATTGAATAACATAGAGAACCTCATAGTCTCCAAGAAACACTTATAAGGTCTATGAATTGTTTCAAGAAGTTGAAAGTAGCCAAGACTTTGTAGAGAAAAGTCCAATGGACTTTGTCATAATCTTTAGAGACATCCAGCTTGAGGGCCATCCCAATAGCTCTACTACGGTCAATGGAGTGGATAATTTCATGGGTGGTGATGGAAACATCCATAATTTGTCTGCTAGGGACAAAACCTTTCTGATTGGGGCTGATAATTTTGTCAAGTAGGGGTTTGATTAAGTTAACCATGATTTTGGAAAAGACCTTATAAAAGTATTGCATAGACTTATGGGTCTGAAGTCCTCCATGGCTTTTGGCTCTGGGCACTTGGGAACCAAAACAATAAAAGTGTGGTTGAGTTTCTTTAAGAGTTTTTTGCATCTGATGAAATCCTGAGTAGCATGAATGACATCATAACTAACAATATCCCAATAATCTTGGAAGAAAGTAGGGGGGAAACCATCTAGACCAAGGGCTTTATAGGCTCCTATGGAGAAGACCGCCTTATGAAACTCCTCATCCAAGACCCTTAACAAGAGCATGTCATTATCCTCAACTGTGATGTCCCTGGGGAGCTGGGCAATGAGATTTTCTTGGAGAGAAACTAGGTCCCCAGAGGATGAATTGGTGAAAGCACTAGAGAAGTAATCAGTGGCCAGCCCTCCAAGTTGGATAGGGTCTGAAATCTCCATGCCCCCAGGGTTCTAGAGTTTAGTGATGGATTTTCTTTTTTTATGCTTATAGGCCGATTGATGGAATAAAGCAGTGTTGTGATCCCCCTCCTTTAGCCACTCAACCCTGGATCTTTGTTTATAGAAGACTTCCTCATTGGCCAAAGTATCTTTCTAGCTTTTCCTGGTATTTTCTTCCTCCAAATGTAATTCCTCCAAAAGGTTACCCCCTGCCATTTTCCTTTGGAGAGAATCAAGTTTCTCATTTAGCATCTTTTTGGTATGGAAAATGTCACCAAAGGTGTGTTTTCTCCAACCTTTAACCTCCTCTTTGATAATCTCAAGCTTTGTAGCGACCCTAAACATAGCCGAACCTTTGACCAAAGTGGACCACCAATATTGAACCTTGTCATAGAAACCAGGGTGGGAGGCCGACATAATATCATATCTAAAGGGATCTAGGTTCTGGTATCAAACATCCACCCATTTGAGGAGAAGGGGGTTGTGGTCCGATGTCATTTTGGGAAGGGCGGCCAGGGAAGAGGTAGCGCCCAGGTCCTAGGTGGAAGAAAGTAAGACCCTATCCAAATGGACCTAAATTAGATGGTTACCTTTCCTGTTGTTAGTCCAAGTGAAGGAGTTTCCCCTCAAATCCACATCATAAAGACCACATTCACCCACAAAGTTGGCCAGATACCCCATGCTGTCAGAATAGTCCACAATACTCCCGCATTTTTCAAAGGGAAACAGGGGAGAGTTGAAGTCTCCTACAACCATGAGCTTGGAATCTTGAAGATTGGAGATGGATATCTTTATCTCATCCCAAACCCCCATTCTTCCCTGCTAGGTATTTGGGGCATAAATTTTAAAATAGAGCCAAGTCTCCAGTGGGGAAGTGAAGGCCACAGTGAAGTGGTTGTGGGAAAAACTGTGAGCATCACCCCTGACCTTGGAAGGGTTCGAGAGGGTGGAAATACCTCTTGAAGCTCCTTGAGCCTTAGAGTAGAAAAAATTGGCCCCAGGCCAGAGTCTTCCTGCTAACACCTCAAAGTTATCTTTAGACATTTTAACTTCTTGAATTAACAAAATGTCAATTTTATAATAAAAATGTATTGTTTAACAATAAGTTGTTTTGGGGGATTATTGAGTCCCCTAATGTTCCATGATAGAACAATCATTTCTTACCTTTTTGGTTGAGGTCCAGGGTTTTCTTTATTCCTGCAACAATCTCCTTTATTGTGATCCTCTGTCTTCTCGCTCTCTCTGTCGGTTGTCCCAGTTTGGTGTCTACTCCCACATCCACTCTCTTTTGCCAGGTCTTCTTATTTTGGGTTTTCCATTCCTGGTCCCCAGTCATTTAGGTTCCCAAGGGTGTGGAGCATCCTAGGGCCACCGTGGACCCTGAGGTCAAAGGATTGAGAACAACTTTCACCATAGGGGGTGATAGAGGGCCTTTGGATGTGGAGTTTGTTAATGCACAGACATTGATTTTTGTCTAGACAAGTGCCAAACCTGGGCTAGAAAAAGGTGGGTTCTTCAAACCCAGGTTGGGGATGTTAGGGTTTCTTACCATCTGCATGGGGGCTACAAGAGCAGCAGTACTACATTGTTTGATCTTGACAACTATGGTTTTGTCCTGCACAATACTAGCGAGTATTTCCCCCTCTTTGAGACCAGACACATCCTCTACCAACCCAGATACAGGATCACATCCCTGAGTTGTAGTCTCAACAACCCCTTTTTCGCTAGGATCATCCCCTATTAGGGGTGGGGGGAGCAATCTCAAGGGAATCTCTGGAGCTTTCATCACCACAGCAACTTGATTTAGCTTAGGTTCAGGCCTCTTGGGGGCCTTGCAATCTTTCCTCATGTGGCCCTTTGAGTTGCAGCATTCACATAAGAGGGTAGCATTCTCATAGGCAATAGCTTGTGTCCATTTCCCCAACTTAGACTTAAGGACAAAAAAGTTAGGAAGAGTCTTATTAATAGACACATTCACACAAAAATAGGAAAAACCAGACGGGATTAAGAGAGGGTTACAAGATCCACTAAAATGTAGTGCTCGAATGAGTTGCCAATCCATCTAAAAACTTTCCCATCCCAAAACTCGAGAGGAAAACCTGGGAGACGAACCCAGATTGGTGCCATCCTGTTCAGGTCTACAGAGGGGTCAAAACTAGATTTCCACTTGGCCAGGGTGAGAAGGTGTTTCCCATAGAGCCAAGATCCAGAGAGGATGAAAGACAGGTCCTCAGCAGCCGTAAAGTAGAAGAGAAAGAGACCTACAGGCATGGCTGACACCACCGCACTCCCCTTCAACTTCCATTGGTTTCCCACCCATTTATGAACCATGTCAATGGAGGGGTGAAAGTTGAAGAAGCGTCCAACCAGAGCTAGGTTAACCTCCACCATGTTATTTTTGATAATAGAGTTAGGGAGAGTGATCTCTATACCTTCCTCTGTTAGGATAGGGAGTGTTAGGGTGGATTTGGATTCCACCTGGGTCCCAACCAACACACCTTTCCAGTCAGCCTTGGGAGCAGGATGTGGCAAGGAATCTGAAGTACCTTTCCTAGAGTCAAAGATCAAGTCATGTGTAGGGTACCCAAGTTGGGGGGAGGTTCCCCCCAGCAATTTCCACCATGGAAAAAGTTCAAAAAAGATTTTTGGGTGAAAAAGTTGCATAGCGGTAGTTCTTAAAATGTTGTTGTTGTTTTTATGATTATATTGTTAATAATAATAATTCATTCCATTGTAATGAATTATGAGATTATGAGTATGTTGGAGCTAATAATACTAACCCTATCATGTTTTGATATCAATATTGTCTGATGTGTTTGTAGGATGAAGGTACCAGACATCAACTTCACCTGGCTACACAGGTCTGAGTGTGTCTTCAAATCCTAGAACATTTTTATTGTGGAGATATTACCAAGGTTCTCTCAAGAAACCCTTGTTGACTTAGGTTCTCATTTAGGGAAGTCATCCTATTCTTGGGTTGAGCAATATCATTATTTTTTTTTATTTTGATATTTTTTTTTTCAAAAGATTATGTTCTTATTGTTCCTATCATTATGTTTTGCACTTTGATTATCATTCTTTGTTCTCTTAAGATAAATATAAATATAGATGTATTAGATTATGTA
Source organism: Thuja plicata (assembly GCA_018584345.1). Taxonomy (NCBI): domain Eukaryota; kingdom Viridiplantae; phylum Streptophyta; class Pinopsida; order Cupressales; family Cupressaceae; genus Thuja; species Thuja plicata. Next base: position 348,556 of record MU221857.1, read on the forward strand.
TTGTAATTTATTTTATATGGGTATGTATATATAATTATATGTGTGTGTATGGATGTATTAATATATGTTATATGCTTTTAATGTAAATAATGTAATTGTATTATAAAATAAAAATAAATAAATAAAATGTAAATTACCTCATTAACAAAACTAGCTTGTCTAGGAGTTTTGAACTTGGGACCTCCTAGGAGTTAGGCTAGCTAGTTTTCCATTGGGATATATGAGTTATTTGGTAATCCTACTTATCTCTAATATATTTATTGACTTGGTAAAGTGAATTAAGTTAAGTAAAAATTAAACTTTTAATTAAGGTTAATGATATTGAAAGGGATTTGTTTAAATTTTGTGAACCAACTATAGTAGTTGGAGTAGTTTCTTCTCATAAAGCTATTAGTATTGTTGGAATAAATTAGGAAAGTTATGTACTAAGAGGGGAGGGGTGAATGAGTACCCTTAAAACTTTTAACCATTCACACTCATCAATTACCAAGTTGAATACAATACATAAAATGAATATAAAGTAAATAACTCACATCATGAAGTCTGCAAAACATAACACAAATATTTTGGTCACGCAAAAATCCATTGTTAGATGAAAAAAATATGATAGGTATGACACACAAAATCCTTCACTATTGCAATATAAAGGTTTCTCAGTTAGAGCTATAATTTATATACTTTTGATAGCTTACTCTGTTAGGATTAATATGCTCGGTTAAGAGTATAAAAGACTTATTCAGTCTACTTTATTAAAGGATTTTACAATCTCTAATCTAAGAGATGTACCTATTTCAAGGGTTTAAAAAATATAAGACCTGTTAGGGCCTACCCACAAGCATGATTTTTACTTCTCTATTTATAAAAAATTCACTACAAAATATCTGATAGAGATGCATCAATCAAATGATGTCTAGAATCAACGTGCTCTATATTTATGTTACCTTGTTCTGCACTTGATAGCTCACTATCATAAGCTCTTCTTCATTCTTCATACCTCTCCTCTTCTTCACCTTTCAACATCTTCATCAACTCTTTCAACTCTATCAACAACTTTAACAACAATGTCAACCCTCTACAATGTCAACTTGGTCAATGTTCAAAACTGATATCTTATTTAATATTTAGGTGGTTAACTAGATCTAGGGCATCAAGAATCAATGGCGGAGATTAATTGGTTAAACTTAGGTTACATATCCAATTTTGTATGCCTTCTACAACTTCATTAGTGGATCTTTCTTGTGATCAAAACCAATCATGTGTTTCGAGTCCCAATGACTCACCTAAGTTTTATCTTGAAATTTGTGTAGCACTTCCTACTCGGTGTCCAGATACAATGTATCTAAATTCAAATGAAATATCATATCTAGAGTGATTAGTAACATACTTGTATTTTCTTAGTAACTCTATAATCTCTTCTTAGTATTTTTGAGTGCTTTGTAACTATCTTTGCATAACTCAGTATATGTAGCTTACTCGGTGCTTGATAACTACTTGGTGCTTAGTGGATGTCTCAATTGCCTTTACCGATTGTGCCTCCTTCATTAAATGACTTCCTTCTTTTGGTTCCATTCACCAATATATGACTTTGTCATCATACTATCACCAGTATATAATTTTTTGGAAGGGGATACCTTTACTACATTAGATGTGGTCTCAGTAGCATCAAATACTCTTTCATATTTCATTTATGCTTTCTTGTCTTTTCCTTTAGTGGTTGGTGATTCTTATTTATTTTATTCTTGTTTCTCTTTAGTCTTCCCTTTGTTCTTCAGTTATGTTCTTTTCTCTATATTTTATTCTTCCTTTTGTGTTTCATGTCTACCCTTGGTCTTATCATTTTATTGATCCTTGGGAGGTTCACTCACTTTCTCTTTTTGTAATATGGTGTTCTTCGTAGAAGGTGTGTCAGTGTTCTATTTTGTGTGGGGCTTTGTGTCCTTAGGCTTATCAGTTTATCCTTGTTATTTTTCCTTAGGTGATTCAGTGCCTTTTCTTCTATATTAGTTCAAACACTTGACATGCCAATATCAACATCTAAAAACTCATTGACTTGTTCTAGAACTTTCTCTAATAGTTTTGCATCAACAAAATAAATTATATCTATTTGTTTAGTCTTTGTTTATTTTTCTATCATCACATATTCATCTTCTACAATTTTGGTGGTAAGGTCCTCCTCTTTAATATCTTCAATCAATACTTCTTCTTTGTTTAATGTAAGGTCAATAGAATTTTCCTGACCTTGATCTTCAATTTATTGATCTTTTCTTATCTTATCTTCCATGTATATAGAGAGAATGCTTCTCCATTGGTCATCGATCTCATCTTGTACTTTCTCTAACTCTCCAAGAATGATCCTTAATGATCTAATTTTAATAAGAAAATGCTTAGAGTAGGTCTTCATTTTATCATCAATCTCAGTTACAATAATTGTGGATTGAGAAACAATTAGGGATCTTTCCCTCATTTTATTTTCAATGTTCAATGCATACTTCCATCTAGCATCAGTTTTATATAAAGTTCAGTAGGTAGATGGTTAAAAAATTGAATTGGTGCAATTTTAAACTTATGCAAAGTAAAAAAAAATACCTCTTCTATCTTGGTTTTACCATCTTCATTATGTTTTTCATACTTCATGTACCCGATTCCTGAGATTCCCCCATTCTACTTAAGTACCTAAATTGACTCATCTATAGTCATTTGAAATAGACCTAAGATTATTTTATTATTTTTGCTGAGGTCTTCAATGTCTGTCTCATTTTCATATTTCAAGTTCAATTTTCTCCTTGTTTGAATTGTATCCTTCTTACTTCTCACATATGTTTTACCTTTTGGCTCATCTTCTTTTGATTTCCTTTTTCCTCTTAGTGTTGTTGTGGACCATGTTTTTGGTCTGGTTATCTTGGTACTTGGTGAGGAATTCATTGCTAGTGGCTCTTTCCCTTTTGTGTTATAGGATTCATCCTCATCTATTTCATCATCAACTTCAAGATCCTTTGATAATTTATCAATCATTTTGTCTGTCCTCCTTCGGGATTTAGGTATTAACATTTCTTATTTTCTCTTCTCTTTCACCTCTTCATAACTGCCATATCTTTTGGCTCTTTTTTCATCAGGCTTTTCTAACATAGCCTCAATTTGTTGTGTTTAATGTCCATGTCCATCTCATATCCCATAGGTTATATCTAGATACTTCTAGGTTCAATTATCTTTATGATACATGTGTGTTGGAATAGTCCCAAGGGATAACTGAGAGGGGGCGGGTGAAATAGTTATCATCTATTTGAATTCTTCTCTCCAATTAACTCTAGTATAACATTAAGCATATACACATTCAGATAACACAAAGTAGAAAACCACAATTTTGGTTACAGCGAAACTAAAAAAGGTAAAAACCCCGGTGGGAATTAGCACCCACAAAGAACTGTACTTGAGTATAATAATCCCTGTTAGAAGATCTTACAACCCTATTAGGAGTTGATCTTTAAAATGCAATAACTACAGTGACTTGGTTAAGGGCCGGACCCTATTAGGAGTCTTTTACAAATAACCATGTTAGGGGTGAGGACTCACTGTCCAAAAGATCACTGCTAAAATGATGAAGGCTACAACCTTCAGGAAAATAGATATACACTAAATCTGATAATGAGTTGTTTGAGTAGACCTGTTGTCTTGATTAGTTCTAATGTATTGTATGGTTTCACTATTTCTTCACATAGTTCTTTGTCTAATGAATGATATGAATTTACTGTCCCAAAATAATCAACATTCTCTTCTGTCCTTCTTTTATCTCTTTTCTTATCATTCACACTTGGTGATCTTAAAATGATCTAATATGAGTATCTTCTCTAAAAGATATGATCTTTGTCAGCTTTAGGAATCCCTTCAATGCTTCTTTAGTCGGCCAAACCAAGCACGCAACATAATTAGAACCGCACAACTCAAACTGAATAAACACATCGCTTCACATAGTCGGCTCCAACAAAATTACCCAAATGTCATGCTTCGGATAAAACATGATTAGCGCCTTTGTTTTATTAATTTAGACTCATAACTAAACATGAATCTGAACACGCATTTCCCATAGATGGACACAACTGAAGAATCAATAAAATTATTGTCGACTTTCTGAAAACAATCTTCTGAAAATTGTGTCTGGTAAATATAGTAACATAACTCAACTATTATGGAACATTTGAACCTGCGTGTATGTACATGGTATAGTAACTATGTCTGAAACATAAAAACAACTACACAAGGCTTCTACACATCCATACTGAAAGGTGAATATAGGTGATTTTTGTATACTATATGTTGTCATCAATGACAAACATACAGTCAACTATTTGCACGAAGCAAATCTCCAACAATCTCCCCCTTTGACATTGATGGAAACATATGATATGAAAAACACCATCAACCCAAAGTATCCTCCTTTTTACAATATTCTCAATATCCTCATCAAAGGTTCCTCTTCACTACTGCAACTCCTCTGAATATGTTTTTATTTTCATGACTATATACTCCCCTAGAGTATATGCTCCCCATTACTATATACTCCCCATTTGAAATCAATGGAAAAGGGTGCCAAATACCATTAAGCACAGGTACTACTCCAGAAGTAGAATAGTCAACCATTCATCAGTCACCAAGGACTGATGTTCTTGCTGCAAATTCTAATTAGACTCGGGAAAGGGAATTATTCCTAGCTTCTCCCTGAGATACTCAAAAGTATCTTTTGATAAAGGCTTTGTAAAAATATTTGCTAACTGGTCTTTAGTGCTCACATAATCCAACTTTGCTTCTTTGTTTGCAAATTTCTCACTTAGAAAATGATATTTTATTTCAATGTGTTTTTTCTTTATGTGCATCATAGGGTTCTTTGACATATTGATAGTGCTGATGTTGTCACAATGAATAACAATAGGATAATCAATCTGAATTCCAAAATCTTTTATCATCTATTTCATCCAAACAATTGTAGAAAAATTCAATGTTGTTGCTACATATTCTACCTTAGTTGTTGACTAAGAAATACAATTCTTCTTCTTTGTTGTCCAAGTGACCAATCTATCTCCAAGGAATACTGCTCCTCCTGAGGTACTCTTTCTATCATCAACACAACCTGCCCAATCAGCATCAGTATGCACATGAAGTTGTACATTTTCTAAGTTAGGATACCATAAACCATAGTCTATAGTTCCGTTTACGTATCTAAATATTATTTTTATTGACATTAAGTGATTTTATTTAGGTTCATATACAAATCTTCCAACAATGCCAACTGCATTAGAAATATCAAGTCTAGATTGAGTGAGATATATGAGCTTTCCAATCATAGACTTGTATAGTGTCTTGTCAACTACTGTGGAATCATCATCTTTAGAAAGCTTGTTACCTGTTATCATGGGGGTGCTTACTGGCTTACAATCTTCCATCTTGAATGTCTTTAATATCTCCTTTACATATTTAGACTGATTTATGAATATACATTTATCTATCTGCTTACATTTAATCCCAAGAAGTATTTTATAGGTCCAATCATGCTCATTTCAAACTCGCTCTGCATTTCTTTAGCAAAAGCTTCACTAAGCTTGTCATTACCTCCAAAAATAATGTCATCAACAAAGATAGAAACAAGTATTAGTCCATCAGGTGTCTCTCTTATGAATAAGTTGCAATCTGTTGCTCCCTTTTTGAATCCAATCATTGTCAAGTAATCATCAAGTCTCTCATACCATGCTCTTGGGGCCTATTTAATTCCATAGAGGGATTTATTTAGTCTACATTCCATGTCTGGTTTGTCTAAAAGTTTGAATCCTTCAGGATTCTCTATGTAGACTTCTTCCTTCGAGTCACCATTCAAGAAATTTTACTTGACATCCATCTGATATACTTTGAAGTTCTTGAATGTTGCATAGGATAAAAATAACTTTATAGCTTCCAATCTTCTCACAGGGGAAAATATATCAAAATAGTCAATTCCTTCTCTTTGTGCATATCCTTTACATACCAATATTTCTTTATTTCTTATCACTGTCCCATCTTCATTCATTTTTTTTCTGAATATCCACTTAGTTCCAATTATGTTCTTGTCACAAGATCTAGGGACCAATTCCCATGTGTCATTCTTCATTATTTGATCTAATTCTTCTTGCATTGCACTTTGCCAATCTGAATCATTACATGCATCTTCAACACTTAAGGGTTCAATCTGTGAAAGTAAGCAT
>MU221857.1:354838-396196 GCA_018584345.1 Thuja plicata
TTGACTTGGTTCAGGGTTATTGCATGATACATCAATACAGTCAAACATTTCTTCAATAACTATATCTTTATTGATTGGTCTAGGTTCATCTTCAATCATAGGTGCATATTCATAATATCTCTCTTGAATCATGAACTTCTCATCAATCTTCACATGTGCAATTTCAATTATTTTCTTCAACCTTAAATTAAAACATCTTTAAGCTTTGCTCTTAGTAGAGTAACCAAGAAAAATACCTTCATCACTTCTAGCATCAAATTTTCCCATGCCATCATCTCTCTTGATGTAGCACTTGCTTCCAAAGATTCTGAGGTATTTTACTGTAGGTACATTACCAAACCAAAGTTTATAAGGTGTTTTCTCTGCACCTAGTCTTAGTTGAATAATATTGATGGTATAGACTGTTGTATTAACTACATCTCTTCAATAGGCATGTGCAACTTTTCCTTCAATCATGATAGTGTGCACTGTGTCAAGTATTATCCTGTTTATCCTTTCTGTAATTCCATTTTGTTGAGGGTTTCTGGGTGCACTTAGTTGTCTTTTGATCCCATGTTCTTCACAGTACTCAAGAAACTTATCAGAGGTGAATTCTCCTCCTCTATCAGATCTCTGAAATTTTATCTTTAACCCAAATTCATTTTGAACTTTAGCTTTGAATATTTTAAACTTCTCAAAAACTTATGATTTGTCTTTGAAGAATACAACCCACATCATCTTGAAGAAATCATCAACAAACAAAATAAAATACCTTTCACCATAGTATGATCTTGTTTGAGTAGGTCCACATAACTCTGTATGTATTAGATCTAATTTGTTCTCTGTAGAGTTCTATTTGCTTCTAAATGAGGTCCTCACATGCTTCCCCATCACACATTCCCTGCACATAGTATCAACTGGTCTTGCAATACTTGGAAGGTCTCTTTCTTCCTTTACATTACTTATCTTCACTATTTTGTCAAAATTGATATGACAAAGTCTCTTGTTCCATAGCCAACTGTCATCCACTTTTGCAAAAAAACAACTTACTTCATAGTTGAGCTAAAAAACATTACCTTTGGTTTTTGAGCCTGATGCAATCATGTCTCCTTTGTTGTTAATAATACATCTTATTTTTGAATTCCAACTGATATCTTTTATCTAGCAACTGTCCAACACTCAATAGGTTATGATGAAAACCATCAACATACAGAACATCATTTGTTTTGTTCTTTCCATCTAATGTGATAGATCCCATGCCAATGATAGGTTTGGAAGTGTTATCTCCAAAACTAACCATGCCACCTTTGTACTTCTCTAGATGTACAAATCTATCTTTGTCACCTGTCATGTGATGTGAACACACATTGTCTATGATCCAATCTATTTTGATGTATGCTTGTGAAACTAAGGCCAATTCTTGTGCTTTCTTTTCATCTTCAATTTCTATTGTTTCAATCATTTTTTCATTATCTTTAATTGCAACGAATCCAATTTCATCTTCTCCTAAATCATCATCAGTTACACCATCTTCAGCATGATAGAATTCCTTAGTGTATTTGGGTTTGTAATCTAATTTGTACTTCTTGACTCTTGTAGGATGCCTGGATGCAAAGTGGCCAACCTTGTTGCATGAAAAACATTTGAATGGTAGTTTTCCTTCATATTTTCCTTTACCTTTACTTTCCTTCTTAGAAATAATAGAAATGATTTCTTCTAGTTCTGTATCAACTTCTGCTTTCTCAACATTACTAGAGATGCTTAAGGATTTCTTACCATGGACTGAGGCTTTGAAAGTTGTTTCCATTTTAGGTTTTGTCTTCAATCTTGATATCTCAAATGCTGATATTTTACTAATCAAGGTTTCTCTTTTGAAGTCCTTTGAGAATTGCATGTTTTCATCCAAGATTTTTTTATCTCGCTTTCATAATCTAATGTCAATGTGGTCATCAATTTTTCCATTATATCATCCTCTGAAATTTCTACACCATTGTTCTTGATTCCTGAGACTACTTCATTAATCCTCTGATTGTAAGCTCTGATGTTTTCTTTAGGTAGCATCTCTAAGTTGTATCTTTCCTTCCATGTCTTTCTGCGCACATTATTGGCTTGGATGTCTCCTTCAAATATGTCTTCTATGTATTTCTAGATTCAATATGCTTTGGCTGCCTTCTTGATCTCAGAAAATTCACTCTCAGATAGGGCACTGATTAGGGCTTCTTTGGCAATTGCATTTTGGGTGAATACTTCCTTTTGTTTATTAGTAGAGTCTTCTTCTGCAAGGTATTTCAAGGTGGGAACATCAATTGCATGAGTATAAATCTCATATATTTCAAAACCAACATACTAAAGATGAGTTATCATTTTGTTCTTCCAATCATGATAATTTTCTTCATCAAACTTAGGACTCTCTTTCCTGAACTATTCCATATGATCTACCTTAAGCTATTAGGATTTCTCTCCAAGGCACTTGGCTCTGATACCAATTGTTGGAATAGTCCCAAGGGATAATTGAGAGGGGGGGTGAATCAATTATCAGCTATTTTAACTCTTGTCTCTAATTAATTATAGTATAACATTAAGCATATACAAATTTAGATAACACAAAGTAGAACACCACAATTTTGGTTATGGGGAAACCAAAATAGGTAAAAATTACGGTGGAAATTAGCACCCACAAAGAAATGTACTTGAGTATAATAATCCCTGTTATAATATCTTACAACCCTATTAGGAGTTGATATTTACAATGCAATAAGTACAGTGACCTGGTTAAGGGTCGGCCCCTGTTAGGAGTCTTTTAAAAATAACCCTATTAGGGGTGAGGACTCACTGTCCAAAAGCTCACTGCTAAAATGATGAAGGCTACAACATTTAGGAAAGTAGATATACACTATATCTAATAATGAACTATTTGAGTAGACCTGATGTCTTGATTAGTTCCAATGTATTGTGTGCTTTCTGTATATGCTAAATTTTGCCTTGTTACTTAGCCATACACTTCAACATAGACCTTGTTCATCAGCCACATACAGAAGTGAATATGAGTTATTCATCCTGCATGTCTGTATGATTCAACCTATTTCCTTCTATCTAAATGGGGTTTTGAATAGCTCTCAAAATGAGAGTCTCACAACCATAGACCGATCTAAGAATGAAGGATTTTTCTCCATGAATGCAATACAATGCAAGATTAATCTAAGATTTGAAAATATGCAAGATTAATCTAAATGAATTTAAACTATGCCATGATTAGAAATATGAGATTATTCTAAGAAAATAAAGCTATTCTATTGCAAATGATAGCTAAATGTAAATGAGATTATCAACTAAAATGAAGCAGCGATTTTTTATTCTAACAATGCATAAAAATGACTGGGGGCTTTGAATGAGAAATGGGAGCTCTTTTATAGTTTGAGAGCCTGCTCAGAATAGAAAGTTTCTTTTTTAAATAAAATAGATAAAAAAATCCAGTTTAGATTATCAAGTTTTCTTTAAAAGAAAACAATAAATTATTTTCCCTTTTCTTTAACTATTTTCTTTCTCTTTAAAGCACAGTTAATTCAAAGTTTCCATTTCTAAATAGGAGAGAAGATTTTTGAGAGAATATTTAATTAATTAAATAGAATATGACCTCATAAATGTGTTTTTTTAAATATCTGAATAATTAAATTCAATTATTGAAATGAGGATATTTATTTAATTATTAAATATTATTTAATTCCTTTTCATGTGTTTTAGCTAAAAGGGGTGAATTTAATTTAATTAAAGTGCTAGGACTTTATAATTAAATTAATTTGATCATAGGGTTTATTTAGCTAATTGATTGATATTTAGGAATTAAATATAATGTATGATTAATGTAGATTTAGGATTTTATTCATTTGACACTTTGGTTGAGTAGAGTCAGTCAAACTCAGAATTGCCTAGTACAATAGGACTTTGATGATTTAGGAGAACACCAAATGCAACAAAATTGGTTAGGGTTACAAGATGCCAATTTTGGGGTGTTACATTTTGACCCTCTTTGAATTGATGTGCAAGAAACACATTGATTCAAATAATAGTCTGATGCCAGAAGCATAGAAGAATAGATTTTGAAAATTGATGATGCAAAGATCAATTGATAAAGATTTCAGAGCCATCTCCAGGACGTAGCTTGACTCTCCAAAGTCTAGGTTAGGTTTCCAAGACACTGGTCAAGTAGAGTTTTCAAGGGTCATCTTCAAAACAAAGCTCGATCCTCAGAGATCTAGGTCAGATTGCCCTGATACCTAATAGATTAAGATTTTAAGAATCATCTCCAGAACAAAGCTTGATCCTTAGGGATCCGGGTTAGATTGCCCCGATACCCAATAGATTAAGATTTTGAGAATCATCTCCAAAATGAAGCTTGATCCTCAGGGATCTAAGTTAGATTTCTCAGATACCTAATAGATTGATATATTTCAAAAGACTATCCCCAGAATGAGGTGCAACCTTCAGGAGTCAAGGTTAGATTTCCCCGATACCTGTCCATAAAAAGATAGTCAATAGAGGTTTTTAGGACTATCTCCATAATGAAGCTTAGTCCTTCAATATCTAGGTTAGATTACCTAGACACTAGTTAGATCGAGTTTCAGAATCATCTCCAGAATGGAGCTTGATTTTCAGGAGTCAGGTTTAGATTGCCCCAATTCCTAATAGATGAGTTTTTCAAGAACCATCTCCAGAACGAAGCTTGATCCTCAAGAATCTGAGTTAGATTTCTCAGATACTTAATAGATTGAGATTTCAAGAATCATCTCCAAAACAAAGCTTGATCCCTAGGGATCTGGGTTAGATTGCCCCAATACCTAAATAGATGACAAGATGTAAGGACCAAAGATGCCCCTATTGATTATGGAGTATCTAGTTTTGACTATGAGGGATGAAAAAACTGAACATGTCCCAAGTGATGAGATGACCCTAGCAATGAGGACTTTTGAATTCAGATTGGATTGATTGGAATAGATTCAATGTTGTGATCATCCTACCCCCTCAGGAGCGAAATGGAAAGATGACATGTCATAATGATGATTGAGAGTGATAAATTGTAGATAGATGTTGAATCAGAGATCAAGAAGAATGTAGAATAGATTACGAAAGAATTCGGAAGGTTTAGAATCAATTTTGAGCAATTTTGAGGTCTAGTTGACCAAGTTTGACTAGGGTTGACTTGAGTTGACTAAAGTTGACTTTTGAGGAAAAAAGTTGAAGATTTGAGAAAATGTTGATTAGATATGATTCTGACAAGAAAGTGATGTCAGAAAGTTGACTACACAAGCGTTCGATCGCGTCGGTCCCCAAAATGTATAATACAATTTTGAGCTATATAGGAGTGTCAGATTTTAATTTTGAGCTATATAGGAGTGTCAGATTTTAATTTTGAGCTATATAGGAGTGTCAGATTTCAATTTTGATTCCAAAAATGGATTGAGCATATAGCTGAAGATAAAGAGCAAGGATCAAACACTTGTGTAGTAGTGGTGAAGCTAGGATGCTGAAGAAGAACCCCTCAATGTATAAATTCAGGAGAACGCAATGAAGGGAACATTGAATTGCCGCCACAATGCAATTCTAGAATGAAAATGCAATCTTATGCTAGATGAAAATAAAAGTGCAATCCTATGCTAGATGCAATTCCTAGGACATGGTTGTGAGACCCATCGTATAATTATCATCATTAAGCATTTTGGAACATTGGAGTCGATACAATCCTTACTGGTGCCACTGTGACCATAAGAATATGAATATGACTTTCATCGGATAAAATGTAGGAAATGAAGGTAAGCACCAGGGCACAAAAGCCAAGATGACCTGAACATTGTTTCAAGTTGATGTTGCAAGAGTACACCAGTATTGAGGCATGCAAAGACAAGATAACTATGAGTGTGATCGTGTGTAAAAAAATAGAGCAATAACAGTCAAGGAGATAGTACCAACCTCACCATGGAGTAAAAATAAAAAAGATTGAGGGATGTGAGATTGTTCCACCTTAGTGCGGGAGCACTTATCACATACACCCTATTTATTTGACGTTGCCAGATCATTAGGACTACACCAAAAAGCAGTATACAAAGAAAATATCAATGAAATCCATGAGAAAAAACAACATACAAAGAAAGATTCAATCATAGCTCAGCCAGTTTCAAAGTTTTTGAATATGTATGTATATGAGGTGTTGAAAAACACCATTGTGCTTGTGAGTGCATTGTGTTTGATTGTTATCGATAGATTTTTACGTTTGAGATATCTGATGTGTGTTGAAAAACATAGATGTGTGTTAAAAACCATAGATGTGTCCAAAGATAGTGTTGAAAAACACCAGTTTGTGTTAGTAGCGATTTGTCTTTCAGAAATGACAAGATTACTGACTTAGGTGTAAACCAAAGATGGGATCAAATGGGGGACCCATGCCCCCAAGCAATGATGACCGACTTGACATATGTTGCGAGGAAAAACTAGATTTGATTGCCCCCAGGCATATGGTGCTGAATCAGTGTCAAATCAGGAGGGTTTGCAAAGGAACCATAGTGTCATGAAAGTGACAAAAAGGTATGTACAAACTAAAGCAAAGAATCATCAAGACTGAGTATCGATAGATGGAGTGTTTGAGTATAACTCCAACTGTAACAGATGTGACCAATCTCAATAGTACAATGAAAGTAGGCAGACGTAGTGAGAACCACTAGTGATTGATGTGAGAGAGATTCTTGAGTGAAGAGGTCATAGTACTAGCTAGACATCAGTAGGAAGACATAGTGAGAACCACTGGTGACTGATGCGAATGAGATTCTCAAGGAAAGAGATCTCAGTATAAGCTAAGTGATAGCAAGCAGACATAGTGAGAACCATTGGTGACTGTTGTGAAGTAGATCCTCAAAAGGTAATAGGACAATGCCCCTAGACTAGGAGGGTCATCGTGAGAGTATGACAAGTTTCAATCCATATAAGTTGGTGTCTTGACAAGAATCGAGACCATGCGGGAAAGCAAATGCAAGCAGGAAAGCAGGAAAGAAAATGTATAAAACCAAGTGGTGTTGCGATAGATATAGAAATTTGGAACAAGAGGCGCCTATTTACCAGGTTTTCACCTTCTTGGCAGAAATTCTTTTTTTGCTACCATGACGCCTGTTTGTCAGGTTTTCATCAATGACACCTTTTTCTCTCTTTTTTTTGTATTTTTTAATTTTTAATTTTTTTTTGTATTTTTGGAATATATGATGATTTTGAGATACATCAAAGCGCATATCACTAGGTTTTCACTAAGATGATCATTTTTTTTGGACATTTTCAAATTTTTTAGATTGTTTTTCAGGACATTTTGCAATTTTTGAGTTTTTTAGAGATTTTAAATTTTTTAGATTTTTAGAGATTACTCGATCTCAAGCAAGATCACAATGGTTTGCCTCAATGTCTAGAAAGGTGTAGAACATTTAAGATGGATTAGAAATTTTATGTATGAGATGAATAGCCAATGATGGATAAAGAGGGTGAATGCAACCCTCAAGGATAGTCTCTTCAAGATTACCCAAGCTAGGGAAAAAATAATATAGCAATGTAGGCTCATGGAGTGATGTTGTATAGCATTTAGTGTAATGACCTGGTGTCATGAAAAGTATGAGTTCCAAAAGAGTGGATATGTCAAGAGACTTCTAAGAACTTGTTTTTCAATTTTGATCAAGACCAAGGGGTCAATTTCAAATGATAGGATATAGCTATGATCAGGATAAAGGTTGATGGAGGTATAAGTGCATGTTTTGGATTATGATAATTTTGCACAAAGATAGGAAGGATAGGCTTGGGATAAGAAAGATCATGATAGGGTATCATGCATGAGAGAAAGTAAATAGGAAAATGGAAGGGATCATGAATGTCAAGATACATGATGCTTATGGATAGGCTCAACCTTGTCAATTTCAGCAGAAGGAACATGGATGTTCATGAGCTAGTTGGATGTAAGATATGATGGGAGAAGATGACATAGAAGGAACTTGCCCCCAAGTGAAGAGTGCAAGTAGGAGGAATTACACATGACACCTGTTTGCTAGGTTTTCATCATGGTACTTATCCAAGGTGCAACAAGAAGTGGTTTTCACCATAGAATGGATTGATTTATCTTAACTTTTGCTACCAAGGTGCTTGTTTACCAGGTTTTCACCGAAGCACTTTTTCCTTTTTTTTATTTTTTTCATCTTTTTATTTATGGAGGAACTTAAGCTTCTTTCTCTTTGGATAGTGCTCCTTTGAAGTATATTTTATAATAAGCCAAGGCTGCTGAAAGTATGCTCAAAGATGTTGATAGGGTGATGGTAGAGAAGATGATATGAAGGATAAGAAAGATGGTAGCCAAGGATTTATGTGGTGGATTGGATAAGAGGGATGGAAGGATATGAGATGGATGGGTAAGAGGTAGGTGTAGGATATTGGATAGGGTATGGTGATAAGATCAACATTGACACACCCCTTGAAGGGTAGTGAATGAATGGAGGAAAAGTGGATGGAATATCTTGAGACGTTGATGGATAAGTGGATATGGATCTTGGTATGCGAGGACCCATGATGGAGTTAGAAGATGGGAGATGTTTAGATGGAGATGAAGTGGAAGACTTTGGAAGCTTGGATGCCAACTCTAACTTTTCCTTTTTGTTCAGGTCTTTTAAGAGAGACTTGGGAATCCACATAATTTTTTATTTTGTTTTTGTATCCAAGTCTTTTTGAAGAACCTTGGGAATCCACATAGCTTTTGATTTTCCTTTTCTTTTGGATGATTTAGAACACAATTCTTCCATAATGGATTTAGGAACCCATATTTTCTTTGATTTTATTCTTTGCTCAGTGGACCTATGTGGTCTCTTGAATATTTCCTTTGTATTTTTAGTCACATGTTGATTAGATGGGACATAGTGATCTTCATATGTAGGTGGATTCTTGTATTGCTGATTTTTTTGTTGTACATCCAAATTGCTTCCAAAAGACTTAGGAATTATGGATGAATGAGGTTGATATGACTGGTTCATATGGATGGGTTTATAGGGAGAGTTCAAGGATGTATGTCTTCATTGATCTTGATAGGAGATAGGATAAGTGGATGGAAAATTAGTATTGATAGGCATGGTAGATGGAAGGTTTGATGGCCTCAACTTTGGGATGTAGGGACCAAGGATGGATTTGGAAGATGGAGAATACTGATGCTTACGTTTGAATGGAGGGATATAAAGTGTGGAGGGGATATCAACATCTTTAGAGTGAGCTGCATGACCAAGGCTCTTCTCTTTAGAATTCATCTTTATATCAATAGGAGCATGAGTATCTTTGATAGGAGCAATTGAAGCTTGATGGGATGTATTTTTCTGCAAGGGATTTATGCTTTGATCTTGACAAGGATAATGAAATTGTGTATAAAGGATACTCTGCTCTTGATTTTTAATAGGTTCCTTAGAGATGGAGGAAAGGATATCTTGATCTTTCTTGGGAGATGGATAAGATATAGGAGATGTAAGAGTTTATTCTAGGAAGAAATGGAAGGGGATGATAAAATCATCATGAGACTCTTGAGATGTGTGACTTTGGTCAACCATTGGATAAGGATGGGTGGTGTCTTGATATTGGTCATTGCTGATATTTGTTTCTTTGCACATTGGATTTCCCTCTTTACATGGAGCCACTTCTATGGATGAGGTGGGAGTTTTGATATGCATGAGGGATTCTTGAAAGGATAATGGAGTATCATTTTGAGTAGGCATGATAAGCATTGAAGCACATGGAAGCTTGGGGTCTATGATCTTTAGAGCCTGAGAAAGGGTTGCATCTATATCCTCATTAGCTTGGATCTATTTTAGAGGTAGTCCTTGAGAGTAAACATAGTCGTCATTAGGCTCAATTCTTGATAGAGATGGGGAAGCTTTAGGAGATGGAGGAATAGTGGAAGATGTAGATGGGATACACAAACCATTGCTAGACATGGATTCCTGATATTGATCACGCTTGAGATTAGTATCTTCACTAGATGATTCATTAGGATTTTTCACTTTGATTATGCCATCATCTATGAGATCTTGGATTTTATGTTTCAACTCCATGCAATATGAAGTTTTATGCTTTTTATGTTGATGATATGCACAATAGTTACTTAAAAATCTTAATCCACATGATGTGACTTGAGGTAATGTGATGAGGTCATGCTCAAGAAGTTCTATCAATGCAGATTCATAAGATTGTCCCAAAGGAGTAAAGATTCTCTTTAAAGGATAATTAGATGCTTCTTGAATTGCAATATATTTCTTTTGCAGATAGAAAAGAAAGTCATCTGATTCTGTCATAGCTTCCTCTAAATTCTCTTGATCAAAGATGGGATTGTCATAAAACTGTTCTTGATTAAAGATGGGATTGTCATACCAAGATTTATCCATGTTGGAAGGAAGTGTGGAGATATAAGAATCATGATCAAATAACAAAGGATAGGTTGATCTTAATGAGGATTTGTCAAATGAAGTATCATTTTTCCCCTTTAATCCTTGTAGTTCAGATTCCAAAGTTTGAAGTTGTTTTAATAAAGTTTCCCTAAGAGTATCTTCTTTGCTTTAGACATTGTAAGATTGTCTAAATGTGCACTTTCTTAGAAGTTTGAAGAGAAGGTATGATGAATCATTTGATTGATTGATAGGTGTTGAAATGATATCTAAAGTGTTGATTAAGTCCAAGACCAAAGGACAAAGGAGATAATGTCCAACTGAGATGGAGGTAGCAATGATTCTGATCTTGAGTCAAGGTTGACAAACCTGCTTTTGCAACTCAAGATAAGTATAGCGCAGACATAGATGATAAGATTGAAATAGATAGTGGGTCACTTGGAATAGCACAACAAAGTCAGATTTTGAAATAGCAACGAGTTATACTATCAACAGATTGCAGTCAAAGATAGACTAGTGATGATGTTGATGAAAGCATGGATTTGTGAAGATTCAGATAGAACCTTCACAATAAAATACAAAATTGGACAACAAGGTGATATATTTCTAGAGTTCCTTAAAATGACTTCTAGTTCACACAGGCATAAATAAGTTGATTCTCTTGACCGACACTGTGATGATACCTAAAGTGTTATCCAAGTCCAAGACCAAAGAGACCAAGAGATAAACATCCAACTGATAAGGAGATAACAAAAGACTCTAATCTTGAGTCAAGGTTAATGAACCCACTCTCACAACTCAGAATAAGGACATAATAGACAAAGATGATAAGATTGAACAAAGGACTCAGTTAATTGGACAAGTGTAACAACATCAAATTTCAAGATAGTGATAGGTTGGACTAACAACAGATTGAAGCTGCATGTGAACTAGCATAAGTGTTATGACAGTGCAAATTTTAGAATAGACTAAATGTAGTAGGAGAGATCGATGAAAGACCAAGTTTTGAGAAGTTTTTTGGCAGAGTTTAGACAAGACAAGATAGGAAAATATCCAAAGTTTACAATTTTCCAGATCATTTGACTTTTGTTGTTGTTGTTGTTGTTTCAGTAAACACTCATGCAAAAAACATCATGGAGATTGTCTGTTGTAAAAAAAATAATAGACACACCACAATCCTAAGTAAGCCAAGGCAATAGCTGTTGAATTCCCACTTGAACCGAAGTTCAGCCATGCCTACTCATAGCGGACAACTTATAAGCTTGGAGGCACGGGCTCCTCCTTACATGTGCACTCACTTCTCAGGCACACCAAGCTTCAAATCCTAAGAGAATTTCTTCCCAAAGGACTGTTGTCTCTACTAAGAGCTATGAAAGTGTGGGATGTCTTAGTCGGTCTCTGACTTTCCACGCCAATAGATAGAGGGATTTTGGATACTATAACAAAATTTTGTAGTAAGGACATCTATTCAGGTGGTTGTGATCAAGTCATTTTCCCAATAAAGGGGGCTCTCCCAATCCTTTCAAAGAAAGGTTTTCAACTTAATAATATTGGGAATTTAACGCACCACTAGGGTACTAGAGGAGATTTTGGTTGCCACAACAAATTCACACCTGTCCATTATGAGATTAATCACAATGGCATTTTTTATATACCAATTCAGAAGGGCTTGGCTTTAGCCTGTTACCAGTTGGGCAATTCACTCTCACCAACTCTATTAAAGCACTCGGGAGGTAGCCATGCCAAAGGATTTGTATGGATTTCTCTTACACCCAAGATCCGTGAAGGTGAGGGGAGAGGATACGCCCATGCAATTCCTTGGGTTTACAAAACCAGAAGACACTTCAAGCAGAATAAGAAAATGACAATAATGTTTCTGGATTTCTGATCATCCCAAAAGGGCAAGAGCATAGTTTCCTAACATTATTGTCATCCCCAAAAAATCAAACAAATGTTCATTTTAAGAATTCTTGCATGTGGGTTCCTAAACCAATTTGTGAGTATTTTGTGCTTTATTCTTCTTGGATAACATTTTCCAAACCACTGTTAGGTTGTACACAAAAGATAATCACATGAAAATCAAAGCCAAAGATTAGTCCACATTATCAAAATCTAAAAATCCAAAAATATATCACATATTCAGAAAGTAGATAGAAAATCACGCACTTTCAAAAAAAATTGCACTAAAAAATGTTACCGTATGAGCCCGTATGAGGCTTTGGAAGCTGAAAAATAGAGGATTAGACAGGTACAGTGATGAAAACCTGTACTTTCTAATAAATCTATTACTAAAATCTAGAAATTAAGAAAAACCCAAAAATCTTCAGACAATTCTGCCCAAAATTAAAAAAATTGCACTCAATTTGGACCTAAAATGAGCAAGATATGATCATTTAAAGTTAGACTGCAAATTCAAAAAGCTCATGGTGAAGGCTAAAGATTTTTCAAACCCTACTGATGTCATCAACCTGTGAGCTTAAATTTTATGGTTTCATGGTTGTCACAGAAGGTCATGGAGAATGATGGTTTGACGACCATCAAATTTAACATAGTGAAATTTTTTAATATTTTTTTTAGATTTTTTTTTAAAAATTTGCCTCGGGCTGCGTGTGGAGATGATAAAAAATCTTCCTTGATTTCCATACAAAAGGGTCGTATGCACTACTTGGGCAAAAAAATTTCCCATAGATGTGACTTTCGCTGGATAGGGGCGAGTTTACAGTCATTTTCAACTGAAACGATGTTCCAGACGCAATGGTGCAGTCAAATTTGGCTCAAAAGGAGAGCTTAAAAGGTGTTGAGAGAATAATAGATAGAAGATAGAAGGAATTTTCAAACTTTCTCCATGCTAAAACAAAGATGAAATGCATTTTTTTACTTGCAAAATTAGAGTACAAACATGATCCCAAGATTTTCAAAACTAATTCAAATGTGATGATAGAAATAGATGTTCTACCCCATGGTGGGCACCAGAAATGTATATGCTAAATTGCGCCTTGTTACTTAGCCATATACTTCAACATAGTCCTTGTTCATCAACCACATACATAAGTGAATATGAGTTATTCATCCTGCATGTCTTTATGATTCGACCTGTTGCCTTCTATCTAGGTGGGGTTTCAAATAGCTCTTAGAATGAGATTCTCACAACCATAGACCAATCTAAGAATGAAGGATTTTTCTCCATGAATGCAATACAATGCAAGATTAATCTAAGAATTGAAAAGATGAAAGATTAATCTAAATGAATTTAAACTATGTCAAGATTAGAAATATGAGATTGTTCTAAGAAAATGAAGCTATTCTATTGCAAATGATAGCTAAATGTAAATGAGATTATCAACTAAAATGAAGCAACAATTCTTTATTCTAACAATGCATAAAAATGACTAGGAGCTTTGAATCAGAAATGTGAGCTCTTTTATAGATTGAGAGCCTGCTCGGAATAGAAAGTTTCCTTTTGAAATAAAACAGATAAAAAGGCGAGTTCAAATTAGCAAGTTTTCTTTAAAAGAAAACAATAAATTGTTTTCCCTTTTCTTTAACTATTTTCTTTCTTTCATTTTAACTATTTTCTTTTGATTTTAACTATTTTCTTTCTCTTTAAAGCACAATTAATTCAAATTTTCCATTTCTGAATAGGAGAGAAGATTTTTGAGAGAATATTTAATTAATTAAATAGAGTATGACCTCATAAATGTGTTGTTCAATTATCTGAATAATTAAATTCAATTATTGAAATGAGGATATTTATTTAATTATAAAATATTATTTAATTCATTTTCATGTGTTTTAGCTAAAAGGGGTGAATTTAATTTAATTAAAGTGCTAGGACTTTATAATTAAATTAATTTGATCATAGGGTTTATTTAGCTAATTGATTGATATTTAGGAATTAAATATAATGTATGATTAATGCAGATTTAGGATTTTTTGCATTTGACACTTAGGTTGAGTAGATTCAGTCAAACTCATAATTGCCTAGTATAATAGGACTTTGATGATTTAGAAGAATGACAAATGCAACAAAATTGGTTAGGGTTGCAAGATGCCAATTTTGGGGTGTTACACTTTCACTGCTTCTTCACGTAATTCTTTGTCTGATGAATGAAATGAATTTACTGTCCCAAAACAATCAGCATTCTCTTATGTCCTTCTTCTGTCTTGTTTCTTATCATTCACACTTGGTGATCTTCAAATGATCTACTATAAGTATCTTATCTAAAAGATATGATTTTTGTTGGCTTTAGGAATCCCTTCAATTCTTCTTTAGTTGGCCAAACCAAGCACGCAACATAATTAGAACCATGCAACTCAAACTGAATAGACGCATCACTTCACATAGTTAGATCCAACAAAATTACCCAAACATCATGCTTTGGATAAAACATGATTAGCACCTTTGGTTAATTAACTTAGACTCATAATCTAAACATGAATCTGAACATGCATATCCCATAGATAGATGCAACTGAAGAATCAATAAAATTACTATCGGCTTTCTAAAAATAATCTTCTAAAAACTATGTCTAGTAAATAGAGTAACATAACTCAATTGTTACTGAACATATGAACCTATGTGTATGTACATGGTATAGTAACTATGTCTGAAACATAAAAACAACCATGCAAGGCTTCTACACATCCATACTGAAAGGTGAATACAGTTCACTACTGTATACTATATGTTGTCATCAATGACAAACATATAGTCAACTATTTGCACAGAAGCAAATCTCCAGCAATGTGTGGGTGTCCACTTCAAAACATATGGTGTCATGATATTTTTTGACCAATTGGGGTGTTATCCTGTATTTATTATGCATCTTAGCTTGAAAATTAAGGAAATAATAATTCATAATCATATCAAGATCTTCACCTAGATTGAGGATGTAATAATTTATTTGATATATGGCAGGTTTCTTATTGCTCCATGTAACATTACCGATATATGGGAATAAATTTATAAAATAGAAATATATGCATACCAGTAATGATCCAAACTTCAAAGTGTTTGTCTTTTCTTTCCTTATGGTATTCATGTTGTCTTCCAATTGCTTCAGAAAAATCTCACAAATATCAACCTGCATGTTCTTTTTCACAATTTTGTCTGCCAAATCTACAACTCCACATGGTAGGTTGTCAACTCTTGAAGATTGAAACACTCAGTAGGATATGACATTACATGAAAATTTTAGTTCAACTTGTTCAATATTAGATGTCTTCAGACCTCTCCCATCCCATTTTTCCTTGGTTAATTCACTTTTTTCTTTTCTTTTCAAATTTCCTTATAGCCTTTGGCTTATCTCCAATAGGGTAACCAGTTACAATGTGTAAAACCTCTTTTGTTATTTTCACTGGTTGGTCAAGCCACATGAATTGGTCATGTACTCAGCTGAAAACCATTCTTACCCACTCTATTTTGAATAATTTTGGTACATCAAGGGCATGAGTCCAACCCTTTGTCTCCAGATGAACAAAGTCATCCTTCAGTTTTCCATTCACACATAGTTTTTGAAATGACGTATCAAACTCCACTATGCATATCTCTTCAAATTTTCAATGGATGAACACTTGCACATCTTCGATCATTATAACCCTTGGTGGAATAGATGTAAGATCTCTTTGTAACACCCCAAAATTGGCATCATGCAACCCTAACCAACTTTTTTGCATTTATCATTCTTATGAAGCATCGAAGTCCTATTGTACTAGGCAATTCTGAGTTTTGACTGACTCTACTTGACCTGAGTGTCAAATACAGAAAACCCTAATTCTGCATTTATCATACATTATATTTAATTCCTAAAATATCAATTACCTAGCTAAATAAACCTAATGATCAAATTAATTTAATTATAAAGTCCTAGCACTTTAATTAAATTACATTCACCCCTTTTAGCTAAAACACATAAAAATGAATTAAATAATATTTAATTATTAAATAAATATCCTCATTTCAATAATTGAATGTAATTATTCAATAATTGAGAAAATACATTTATGAGGTCATATTCTATTTATTTAATTAAATATTCTCTCCAAAATCTTCTTTCCAGTTCAAAAATAGAAACTTTGAGTTCACTGTGATTGAAAAGAGAAACAAATCAGTTATCTGAATCACTCACTCAAAAAGGCAACAGTAGACTGTTTATCTCAAAAGAAGCTTTCTATTCTCAACTGATTCTCAATAAGTTAATTGTTTCTCTCCAAGGAAACTTTCTAATCTGAACAGACTCTAGGTCTATAAAAGAACTCTCTCATCTCTCATTCAAACTAGTCTTGAATTTTGTATTCTTATAATTTGAATTCACTAGTTTTCTAATTAAATGCTTTGATTTTAGAATTGTCGTGATAAGCTTAATATCATGTTAGTTTAATATCATTTAGATTAAACATTCATAGTTAAACTATTTTCAAGCAATCTTAGTTCTTTAATCATTGTTCATTCTTAGATTAACTTCACAATCATTTGTAGATTAATCTAGTTTTACATTCAATTTCTTAGATTAATTTACCTTTGCACATTCATTTCTAGAATAAACTAGGCTATCTAGATTAATATTGCATTGCATATTAATCTACAAATAGAAAACCAGGGGTCATGGTAGAAAAAATAGAATCTCTACCAAGAAGGTGAAAACCTTGTAAACATGCGCCTCTTGTTCCACATTGCTATATCTATCGCAACATCACTTGGCTCTGTACAGTTGCTTTCCATCTTTCCTGCTTTCATTTTCTTACACTCTCATTTACCTGTCGAGACACCTACTTACATGGATTGAAAATGGTCATACTCTTAGGGAAACCCTCCTGGTCTAGGGGCACTATCCTATCACCTTTTGAGATCTATTTCACGATAGTCACCACTGGTTCTCACTGCATCGGCCTACTGTTCCTTGGCTTATATAGAGATCTCTCTCCTTGAAGATATCCCTCACATCAGTCACCAGTGGTTCTCACTATGTCTACCTACTAATGTTTAGCTAGTACTATGACCTCCTTACTTGAGAATCTCTCTCACATCATTCACTAGTGGTTCTCACTATGTCTGTGTACTGTCACCGTACTATTGAGATTTCTCACCTCCATTATAGTTGGAGTTATACTCAAACTCTCTATCTATTGATACTCGGTCTTGGCATTCATTGTGTAAGTTTGTACAAAGATTTCAGTCACTTTCATGATGTTCTGGTTCCTCTACGAACCTTCTTGACTTGACACTAATCCAGACTCATAAAAATGGGGGCAACCAAATCAAGTTTTTCCTCACAACATGAGTCCAGTCAGTCATTAGTGGCTACCTAGGGGCATGAGTCCCCAAATTTGATTGCATCTTTAGTCAGTAATCTTGTCAGTTCTAAAGGACAACAATCTACTGACACAAACATGTGTTTTTCAGTATCACACTCAATAGTGTTTTTCAACACTCTCTTTGGTTACATCTATTTTCCATTTTTGAGATCGAAATCAAAATCTGACACTCCTATATCACTCAAAATCATATTTTAAAATTTTTGGGACCGATGTGATCGGATGCTTGTGCAGTCAACTTTCTGATGTCACTTTCTTGTTAGAATCTTATCCTATCATCATTTTCTCAAAATCATAAAAAATTTCATCAAAAGTCAACTCTAGTCAACCCTAGTCAAACTTGGTCAACCAGACCTCAAAATCACTCAAAAATGATTTTGAATCTTCTGGGTTCTTCTGTAATCTGTGATGAGTTCTTCTTGATCTCCAATTCAACATCTATCTATGATTTCTCACTCTCAATCACCATTACGACATGTCATACTTCTATTTCTCTCCAGAGGGGGCAGGATGATTACATCATTGAATCTATTCTAATCAATCTGACCTGATTTTCAAAAATTCTTGTTGCTAGAGGTATCTCATCACTTGGGGCATGTTTAGTTTTAGTACTTCATAGTCAAAACTAGATACTCCACAATCAATAGGGGCATGTTTGTTTCTTACATCTTGTCATATATTAGGTATCGAGGAAATCTAACCTTAACTCCGAAGAATCAAGCTTCATTTTGGAGCTGATTCTTGTCATCTCATTATTTTGGTATTTGAGCAATCTAACTTAGGTCCTTGAGGATTAAGCTCCATTCTGGAGATGGTTCTCAAAAATATCATCTATTACGAATTGGGGCAATCTAACCCTGACTCCTAAAAATCAAGCTCGATTCTAGAGATGATCCTGAAACTCAATTTAACCAATGTCTGGGCAATCTAACCTAGATATTGGGGGACTAAGCTTCATTCTAGAGATGACCCTCAAAAACTCTACTTGAACGACGTCTTGGAAATCTAACCTAGACTTTGGAGAGTTAAGCTTTGTCCTAGAGATGGCTCTAAAATCTTCACCAATTGATCTTTACATCATCAATTTTCAAAATCTATTCTTATGTGCTTCAGACATCAGAATATTCTTTTAATCAATGTGTTTCTTGCACATTAATTCAACGAGGGGAAAAATGTAACACCCCAAAATTGGCATCATGCAACCCTAACCAATTTTGTTGCATTTATCATTCTTCTAAATCATCAAAGCCTATTTTACTAGGAAATTCTGATTTTTGACTGACTCTACTCGACCTAATTGTCAAATGTAGAAAACCCTAAATCTGCATTAATCATACATTATATTTAATTCCTAAAATATCAATTACCTGGGTAAATAAACCTAATGATCAAATTAATTTAATTATTAAATAAATATCCTCATTTCAATAATTGAATGTAATTGTTCAATAATTGAGAAAATACATTTATGAGGTCATATTCTATTTATTTAATTAAATATTCTCTCCAAAATCTTCTCTCGAATTCGGAAATAGAAACTTTGAGTTAACTATGATTGAAAAGAGAAACAAATTAGTTAATTGACTCACTCACTCAAAAAGGCAACAGTTGACTGTTTCTCTCAAAAGAAACTTTATATTCTCAATTGATTCTAAATAAGTTAACTATTTCTCTCCAAGGAAACTTTCTAATCTAAACGGACTCTAGGTCTATAAAATAATGCTCTCAGATCTCATTCAAACTAGTCTTGAATTTTGTATTCTTGTAATTTGAATTCACTAGTTTTGTAATTAAATGATTTGATTTTATAATTGTTGCAATAAGATTAATATCATGTTAGTTTAATATCATTTAGATTAAACATGCATACTTAAACTCTTTTCCAGCAATCTTAGTTCTTATATCATTGTTCATTCTTAGATTAACTTCACAATCATTTGTAGATTAATCTAGTTTTACATTCAATTTCTTAGATTAATTTAGCTTTGCACATTCATTTCTAGAATAAACTATGCTATCTAGATTAATATTGCATTACATATTTGATTAAATCCTTCATTCTAGCAATGGTCTAGGTTGTTGGACTCTCAATTCTGAGAGCTTATTGCAAAACCCCAACTAGATAGGAGGCAATAGGTCGAATCATATAGATATGCAAGATGGATAGTTTCATATCCATTCTTGTATGTGACTGGTGAGTAATGACTATGTTGAAGTTCATGGCTAGGTAACAAGGCCACATTTAGCTATCACATTTATGGCACCCACCGTGGGGCCAAAAATCAATTTTGTGCATCATTCTGTATTTCTTTTCATTATTCTATTTTTTGTTTGTACAACTCTACAGTGAAGTTTTGCGTGAACTTTCTCACTTAACCATGTGAATTTTTGTAATAATTCATGCGATATAGAGTGTTTCTTCATGCCACTTCTAACATTTCTTCTCACGTACTTTGACAACAGAAGATTTAAAATTTGCAGATTTATTATTCTAGTTTTTGACCACTAATGATTTATGTTTGCTATTGACTGTCTTTCTAGTTTTTATTTATCCAACTACTTAACATGTAGTCTATAGGATGAACAAAGATTCCTTTATAAATATGCAAACTTGCTAATGGTTTAATTGCAGGATGCGTGTCAGAGAACACTTTTCAAAGCACTCTTGAAAAATCATTCAAACATTCTATTTTCTTTCATGCTTTCTTCACATGGTTTTAAATAGGGCTTTGTTAATAATCTCTCGAGTGTCTTGATAGCAAAATAGGGTAATAGGTTCTTCATTACATGGAAGTGATTCCCATGAATAAATCCAAGACATAGCCGATGCTATAAGATTGACTCTTTGGGGAGAAAGGAAAGTTAATGATTCAATTAGCATGTCCATTAGTGAGGGGAGTATGCTCTTCTCTCTTTGAGAGAATCAGAAACCTAGAAGCTCTTGGATTTTGTTGAGAGAAAAGTTAGCTTGGTGATAAACTTATTTAGTGTTTTGGGGTAAGGTGAAAAGGTAGAGGAGTATGCTCTTTTCCCCTTTGGGGAGAATCACAAGCTTAGAACCTTGAAACTAAGCCAAGTATGAGTCTAATCTTTAGCTGGCCTGCCAGAAGTTGAACCTTTAGGAATGACCCAAGTGGGTACACACCTTTCACTGGTGATTACACCCCGCACTACTAAGTAGATTTGTTGAGAGAAAGACTCCAAAGGCTTATTAATTATCTTCCTTGTGATTCTTGATGTCAAACATCTCAAGGAAGCCTTGTCTGTTGGACTGAGCGGTGCCGCTCCCAACCTTGCTTTCCAAAGGTGTACACTTTTAGGTGTTAGTGTGGCTATATCCCTCAACATTTCTTTTGTGGCCACCAAAGGTTAATAAGAATGGAAGCCTATTAAACACCTTGTAGATATATGCTTACTCAGTTCACCTCTGAAAGGAGACATAATCTTTGCGCAGGGAGAGGGAAAATTCTCTCCCATAGATTCTCACCATAGGCATACACCTGGACACTTGAAGGTGGTATATGACACTAGCCCCTACTTCAAGGGTAACATTTGAACATATACTATTAAGTCCTTGGAAACACCAAAAACATGAACGCCCTCTTGGGGGTGACACTACTATGTGAGGTGAACGTATGTGCATAAGTTATGGGGCAAGGATTTTGTATTCTCTACCAATTTTATTTCTAGGGATAAGCATGTGTCTTTTTGAAAATATTCAATATCTACAATTTTAAAACTATTCAAAGACTCCCTCATTCTTCCAAGTTGCTTTGTCCTTGGTTTAATTGTTTGCAACTACTGCTTGTATCATGACTATCTATGTTTGTCAATAACTAGTTCTACAACATTCGAACAAACAAACTATCAATGTGAAACTATGTAATCTGTCAGAGAACAGTCTTTATTGTGTCTCAAAAAAAAATTTCTATCTCAAAAAATGTTCCAACTATCTATTTCTAGACAATTTCGCTTGGCTTTCTGCCAATTTTTGCGCGAGAAAACACTTCTTTGCATCTATCTATGAGAATCTTCACATGAGACACTAAGAATCTTTGTGCAAGTATTGTACTATTGGCTATCCTATTATATCACCATTTGGTCTTTCTCTATGCTAGGTTTCAAAATTTCATGCGGGCCTATGAGAATCTATGCGTGAGAATACACTTCTTCGCGTGAAACTGTTCCAAAATTGCCAAAACAGTGAGCTGTTTGCTATCTGTTCTGAGTTACTTTGCTCAATTTGGTTTTTATCTAAGGTTTTTCCACCTATTTCCTATCTGTACATATTCTGTGATTGGATGTCTTTGGTTGATAATTATTTGATTCTCTCTTAGACTGGTCTCGTCTCTTATCTATTTACTTTTTTTATTGTGTTGTCATACCTTGCGATGCGATAGTCAACTCTCAGCTTTTCTAGCCTTGTTTTTGACAACTCGTGTCGGGTATCCTTCACCTTTTGGCACTCTCGTTCATTTATCTTGAGATAGTTCTAAGCATTGTCCTATTTCACTCCCCTTGTATGATCTTTTTCTATGACTATTACAACTCTAAGTAGTAGTGCATTCTTTTCACGTGTCACTAGACATAGTAGACCTCAAAATTGAGGAAGAGGTCATTCCAAGCTTATCACACAGTCAAAGTGTAGTAGAGGATCTTCACCCTCCTCTTCATCAGCTACCTCTAGTGAGGAATCATCTCAATCTCCCTCTCCTATACCTTGACCTTACATCAAATGATCATTTCTAGTGGATTTTAGTTGGGTTTGAAACCCTTTGTTCCAAGAAGATCCAAACTCTAAGGAGTTGTTACCAGAATTTGACACTG
The DNA here is from genome assembly GCA_018584345.1 of Thuja plicata. Classification (NCBI taxonomy): domain Eukaryota; kingdom Viridiplantae; phylum Streptophyta; class Pinopsida; order Cupressales; family Cupressaceae; genus Thuja; species Thuja plicata. The sequence continues at coordinate 377,392 of MU221857.1, forward strand.
TTAACACAACAAAAATTCTTGTGAGTACAATGTCTCCACATATTCCACCTCCTAGTAGTGAATTTTTGGACACTACACACTTTCCTACTAACAAAATGGCAGATCAACATCCAAATGGTGAAAACAATAGAGCTAATAATCAACATCACAATAGTGAAAACAGTAGAGACAATGACCACTCTAACAACAAAGATAAATTCCATTGCTAAGACCCTCCTAGTGATGAAGAGACTAAAATTAATCAAAAATATATCATGGATTCTCATGCCAATAAAGGCTTTTGTAGGATGATGGAAATTCTCCTAAGAGAAGAAAAAGAGAAATATCTTCTCAAACTAGCCAATCAAGGGGCTAAGTTACCCTCCAACTACAATGTAGAGATGCTTGATACTAAAGAGGAAGAAACTAAAAAATCCAAGTTAAAAAAACAAGTTCAAAGTATGCAAGAACAAATTCTTCAACTCATGAATGATATAGACAAACCCGCTACACAGTTCACACTAGAAAGCATTTGTCTATTCTCGTTTGATAATAGTCTATGCATGCCTCCTTTTCCTAAAGGAGTTGAACTTCCCATGTATGATAAATACTTGGGTACCTCTAACCCCTAGGATCATCTGAGAGAGTTTGGTGCTCTTTCTATGGATTTCATACATGATCAAACCTACCTCATGCATCTCTTCCCACGCAGTTTTGGAGGGTCATCTATGGAGAGGTTCTCTAGACTACCAACTGGCATAAAGGCTTTTGACAAGATTACCAAATTGTTTTTGCAACACTATTCCCACAACATCCAACATTTAGTTCACATCTAAGATCTTTACAAATTGAAACAAAATCATGGAGAACCTTTCTTGACATTTCTCCAGAGATGGAGACAACTTTATACAAAGTATTCTTGCAAAATACCCGAGTCTGAAAAGATTGACATCTTCTTAGACAACCTTCTTCCCAATTTTTGGTATCAAGTATAGCTACAAGGTCCTTTGACCTTTGACAACATGATCAAACAAGCTATATGAATCAAAACATTCATAATCAAGAAAGGAGAACTGACCCTACACAAGGATAATAAACAAGGGTCCTCCTCCTCTAGTAAAGACAAATCCAAAATTTTCAACAAGAACTAGAATGTTGTGAATGATGGAGTTGTAGACAATGTGACTCCCAAACTTCTGAAGGTTGCATTCAATCTTACTACCACAATGTAGGCAGCCAAAGCCAATGACTAGACTATGGCACAATCCAAACAACCTTCAAACTTTTCTAGATCAAAAGCTTGGACCTCTCGGCCCAAGCATGAGTTCACTCCTCTGGGAGAACCCCTTGACATGGTTTACAAGAATCTCTTGGACAACCAATTACTCACTCCTTTGGATAATCCATGTCCTTTCGATCTGCAGCCATGACCATCTTGGTGCAATGAGTCTACTTACTGTGATTACCACTGGAACAAGTGTCACAAGATAGCTACCTGTATTTAATTACGGCATAAGGTCCAAGACCTTATTGACAATGAAATTATTTCTATGGGAGGTCACAATAAGAACTCAGATCACTAGGCCTTCAAAGACCCCATTCCTCCTCATGGGAAGGGTGATTCCTCTAATGGCAAAAACATGGATGCCAAGGTCAACTATACATATGCTAATAATGATAACGTCATTAATATGGTTGAACTTGTTGATGAAGAATATTGCAATGTCATTATCATCAAGGGAAAAGAAGATGCTCCCAAGCATAAAAATCCCTTCCTGATGCAAGGGTTTGTGCCCAAACTCCCCAAACTAGAACAATCTTAGATTTGTGCAAATTTTGTTACTCGATCTCATGCAAAGATCATCCTCAAAGGCCCTAAGCCTTCCCCATCTGCATCATCTATAGATAAATTTGTTGTTGGCACTGCCAACAAGAACTCAAAATTGGTCCCTTTGTCTAATGTTTCTAACTACAACATACTTGACCAATTGCAACGAGCCAGCACTCAAATCACTATCTTTGAGCTTCTTAAAATGTCCCCTTCTCATAAGGAGATCCTTGACAATGCCCTCACTGAGGCAAATGTTCCAAAAGATGTAGACCTTGACCAGTTTCAATCCATGGTGGGTCACTTGACCTTGCAACATTTTTTATCCTTCTCAAAACAAGATGACAACTCTTTAATCCATCTACACAATCTCCCCTTGCATATCGAAGTCATGATTCACAAGCATCTGCCCAGACGGGTCTTGATAGATGGAGGTGCGGGGTTAAACATTTGCGCATATAGGTTAATTGAAAAACTAGGCCTTTCAGAGAATATCATTGATCCTAAAAATAAGATTACTATCAAGGCATATGATGAAAAAGAGAGATCTTCTAAAGGTCTTGTCACTTTACCAATTTGAGTGGGTCTTTTTGAGAGGGATGTTACCTTCCAAGTTCTAGCTCTCCCTTTAGACTACAATATCCTATTGGGAAGACCCTAGATCCATGAGATATTTGTAGTACCATCAATGTACCATCATTGTATCAAGTTCACATTCAATGGTGTAGAGGTCACTATTCCTGCAAACACTAGCTATGCCTATAACGCATTAAGACAAGCAGTGGAAACTCTAGTCCCACATAACAGTGAGGTGTCCAACTCTTAATTAGCTGCAAATTTTGTAGAGGAAATGGAAAAGAAACTCAAGATAAAGGACACTGGTATGGGTGGATACACAGTGGAACCTATGTTGTCAATCACATCTCTTCCCACATCACCTAGGTCCTATGGGAGACCTTCAAAAAAGATGAAACCAATAGTATCCCAAGAGATCTATGATGAGAACTTTGTTAAAGCCAACACACCATTAGAAGATGAACAAGAAGAAAGAGACGCTTTGGCTTGGTTATATAAAGAACCTAAAGATAGTAAATTTGAACAATGTGTAATACCCCCAGAAAAATTTGGAGTGGGGTATAAGGTGGCTTTTAAAATGGGTTATTCAGGTAAAGAACCCATTGGACCTAATCTAAATGGACTCAAAGAACCAATATTTGTTGAATATAGAATACCTAGAGATACAACTGGTCTAGGGTTCTTATCCAAGAAAGAACAAAGAGCAAAGAATCGCTCAGATGAAGGAAAGACACATCAGGTTCATGAAGAGCAGGACATGATAGTAGAAAACACTGACATACCCACTGGCATGTGGGATGATTCTGATGATTCTAATGAGGAGGATGTGCACCCTTCTCCCATTCCTCCCAATATCATAGCTCTTCTCTTTGATGAAGAAATGCCCCAGGTCAACACTACTGAAGAGTGTGTTTTTGAGGAATCACCAATAACTTCTAACCAGTCAAAAACTACCAAATCTGAAAAAGATCTAGATATAGAAGAAAGGAATCTAACCATAGTGGAGTTCTTAGGTAGAACTCATCCAAATTGGGGCAAAAGAGTAGATTTCACTCATGTTCTTGATATGAAAACTTATGATGAAACAAACTCCCATGAGTATGAGTTTGACAGTCTTTCAGAAGAAATTTTAGACATGGATTTGGATACAGTTCAGTGATATGTACCTAGGCTCAAAGTAGGTGAAGGCTTAGGAGTTAGGTCTGACAAATTAGGATCTCTTGTTTCTGACATGGGCTTTGATGATGCCATTAGGTTTCTTTTTGATTTGAACATGTTTATACAAGGTTCAGGTCTAGGACTCTACTTAATAGTCATCGTCTATGATGAACATACTGTGAACACCCTCAGACCCATCAAACCTTTACCACTAATGTATCTTGAACTTATTGATTGGTCCTTACAAGGAAAACCTACTAAAATGCCTACATTTCCCAATGACTATGCTTTAGCATGCTATCTTAATGCCTCTAAACTTGTCACTTCTTCCACCAATGAACCTAGTCTGAGCATGACTGAAGAAGACATCGAGTATCTCAGTTATAAAATAAAAATGAGAAAAATAAAAGGGTCTAAAGGAGAAAACCACATTGTGGCAGTTTCAGAACCCAAAACAGTAAAAAGAAAAGATGCATCCAAAGGTGAAAACCTCTCCGAGGTGTCTAAGGATGGGATGCTTGATGTCTTGCCTAGTCATTTATAGCAACAATCATCGGTGCTCATAGAGACAACTCAAAAAGTGAATATTGGTACAAAAGCACATCCACACATCATTCATGCACCTAAGTCTTTGTCTGCAAAAGAGCTCAAGGAATTCACAGACTTCTTTAAAGAGAAGAAGATAAACTTTGCATGGAAATACTCAGATATGCCTGGTTTGGATCCAAATATTATCATGCACCGTCTCTCAATAGCTCCTAGAGTAAAACCAGTAAAACAAAAAATCAGAAAAATGCACCCTCATGTTGCATTACTTATCAAGGCTGAACTGGAAAAATTACTCAAAGCTAGATTCATCCGATCTATTGATTATGTAGAATGGATTTCCAACATCGTACCAGTATCAAAACTAGACAAATCTATTAGAGTTTGCACTAATTTTAGGGATCTCAATAAAGCATGTCCAAAGGATGACTTTCCTTTGCCTAACATTGACATGATTGTAGACATGACGACTAGGTATGAAATGTATTCTCTCATGGATGGTTTCTCTAGGTACAACCAAACCAAGATTACGCTAGAGCATTAAGAAAATACTACCTTCACATGTGCTTGGGGAACATTCTGCTGGAATGTCATGCCTTTTGGTTTGAAAAATGCAGGAGATACCTATCAAAGGGAAGTAACAACTATCTTCCATGATATGATGCACAAAATCATGGAAGACTATGTGGATGATACTCTTGCTAAATCAAGGAAATTATCTATGCACCTCCAAGACTTAGGCCCAATCATGGATAGTATGGAAAATTTCAAGTTAAGATTGAACCCCAAGAAATGTGCATTCGGTGTTACATCTGGTAAACTCTTGGGTTACATCATCTTACCTAAAGGCATAGAAGTTGATCCTAAAAAGGTACAAACAATACTGGAAATTCTACCTCCTAAGAATATTAGTCAGATGAGAACACTCCAAGGGAGAATCCATTCTATCAAAAGATTCATGTTACAGTTGGCTGATAGAGCACAACCATTTACCAAGACTTTGCACAAAGTCATTACTTATCAATGGAACGATGACTGTGACAAAAGCTTCACTCAAATCAAAATGTACTTGGAAAACCCCCCAGTACTCATGCCACCTCAACAAGGCAAACCATTGAATATGTACATTTCAACTACCTCAACATCATTAGGGGCACTAGTAGTACAGGAAGATGAAAACAAGAAAGAACATGTTATCTATTATATTAGTCAAACATTGGTATCCTATGAGATGAACTACTCTATGATCAAGAAAGTGTGTTTGGAAGTGGTATTTGCATCTTAGAAACTAAAAAACTATTTGTTGGCTCACTTATTCAAACTGGTGGCTAAAATTGATCCTTTAAAGTATCTCCTGAGTAAAGCTACCCTCACTGGCCGATTGGCTAAATGGATTATGCTTCTTAGTGAATTTGACATAGAGTATGTTGAGCATAAAGAAATCAAAGGGAAAGAAATTTCTGATCAACTGGCTAATGCTCCACTACAAGACAATGAACCAATCAATGTTTAGTTCCTAGATGGATCTATTCTACACATCACTCACCAATCCTAGAAAATGTTCTTCGATGGATCCTTCACACAACAAGGTTCAGGTGAAGGAGTTTTATTTCTGACTCTTCAAAACTATTCCATTCCAAAGGTGTAAAAGCTTATGTTTCCTTGTATAAATAAGATAGAAGAATATGAAGCATTGGTAAATGGAATCAAACTAGCTCTTGAATTGAATGTTTTTGAGTTACATGTCCATGGTGACTCTCAACTTATAATCAACCAAATCAATGATGTATACCAGAATAAGGATGACAAATGCATGCCTTACAAATGAATGGTTGATGACTTTAAGAAATATTTCACTTTTATCACTTTTCAACAAGTACCAAGGACATAGAATAGAGCAGCCGATGCCATGGCTACATTAGCATCCTTGCAACAAAAAGAGGAAGCTTTCCACTATGAGTTCCTGTTGGAAGAAATACATGTCCCATCCTACAACTCCCTCGACTCCCAAATGGTGTGTTCAATCATTGAACATGAATCCTCCCATTATCACCATGTCTACTCTTACCTGGACCATCAGTTCATTCCTAATGGACTAACCTGAAATGAAAAATGACACCACATCTACAATGCCTTAAGACATGTTCTCATGGGTGATGATTTGTATAGACAAGGATTAGATAGTACTTTTCTTAGGTGTCTGTAAAAAGAAGATTCTAGACATGTGTTGTCTGAAGTCCACAAAGGATTTTTTCATTCTCATTCTAATGGTATGACCCTAGCCCAAAAGCCACTTAGAGCAGGTTATTATTGGCTAGATATGGAGAAAGAAGCTATCAGGTATGTAAAAACTTGTAAAAAATGTCAGTCGCATGGAAATCTTATCCACGCTCCAGCAAGGGAACTCATTCCCTTTGTCACACATTGGCCCTTTCAATAGTGCGTGTTTGATCTAATCGGTCAAATTCACCCCTCATCTTCTAATGGGCACAAGTTCATTATCAAAGCTACAGAGTATTTCACCAAGTGGGTTGAGGCAGTCCCACTTATCAAAGCAACAGGACAACAAGTCTCACTGTTCATTCTAAACTACATCATTTGTTGATATGGCATACCTTCTTCCATTGTCACTAATAATGGAGGACAATTTAAGAACAACATCATGGATAAGTTGTGCAAAAATTTTAGAATCACACAACACTACTCTTTCATCTATTACCCACAAGGTAATGGAGAGGTCAAGGCCTCAAATAGAAATTTGCTGAAAATCTTACATCACATAGTTAACAAGTCTAGAAGGGATTGGAACCTACTGAGGCAACCCCATTTGCACTAGTATATGGAGTAGAAGCAATTTTACCCCTAGAGGTAGAAATCCCATCTCTTCTAGTTTCTTTGCATAGGCTTATACTAGATGAGGAATAAAGAGTTTTGAGATTCCAAGAATTAGAACTATTGGATGAACATCAGAAAGTGGTGTTTGATCACCTCAGAGAATATCATAAAAGAATGTCTAAGAGCTACAACAAGAAAGTTAGACCACGGGACTTCGAAGTGGGTGACCTCTTTCTAAGGGAGAACTTTAAGAATCAACAGCATCAGGTCCAAAAGGGGAAGTTTGAACCAAGTTGGCTTGGTCCATATGTTGTCACTACAATATTTGGGTCCGGTGCCTATCAACTCTCCACCACTGAAGGAGAGAAACTCAAGGAGCCAATCAACACCCTTCATCTAAAAAGATTCTACAGCTAAGACATCTTCAGAATGCTCATGTACATAGTAATGGCCTAAAAAAATACTAAAAATTGCAAAATGTCCTAAAAAAACAAAAAAAAACAATGGAATTGTCCTACCTGGTGGATGGAGTTTATCATTCACAAAATCTTCTAGTATTGTAAGAAAATATAGTAATGGGAGTAGTTGTCTTCTTCTTTTCCCCCCAAATCCATCCAGATAAGTTTTTGTATACCTCATCACGAGGGCACGTGGCTTATGTTGGCTCTGGTTTAATGAGATTTCCCACGGTTCTACAACCATATCCACCTATTCAAGAGATCTCCTCTATATTAGAAAATACAAAAAATGAAAAAAATGAAAAAAAAAATACAAAATAAAAGAGAAAAAACAAAAAAAGTAACACTGATGAAAACTTGGCAAACAAGCATCATGGTAGAAAAAATAGAATCTCTTCCAAGAAGGTGAAAACTTGGTAAACATGTGCCTCTTGTTCCACATTGCTATATCTATCATAGAATTTCTTGGCTCTATACAGTTGCTTTCCAGCTTTCTTGCTTTCCTTCTTTCATTTTCTTACACTCTCAGTTACCTGTGAAGGCACCAACTTACATGGATTGAAACTGTTCATACTCTCAAGGAAACCCTCTTGGTCTAGGGGGGCACTATCCTATCACCTTTTGGGATCTATTTTACGATAGTCACTAGTGGTTCTCACTGCGTCGGCCTACTATAACTTTGCTTATACTGAGATCTCTCTCCTTGAAGATCTCCCTCACATTAGTCACCAGTGGTTCTCGCTACGTTTGCCTACTACTATTTAGCTAGTACTATGATCTCCTTACTCAAGAATCTCTCTCGTGTTAGTCACCAATGGTTCTCACTATGTCTATCTATTGTCGCCATACTATTGAGATTGCTTGCATCCATTACAGTTGGAGTTATACTCAAATGATCTATCTAATGATACTCGGTCTTGGCATTTTTTTCTTTAGTTTGCACAAATATTTCAATCACTTTCATGACATTCTAGTTCCTCTGCAAACCCTCCTGACTTGACAATGATCCAAATTCATAAGACTGGGGGCAACCAAATCAAGTTTTCTCTCACAACATGAGTCTAGCCAGTCATCAGTGGTTACCTAAGGGCACAATTCCCCAAATTTGATCACATCTTTAGTTAGTAATCTTGTTAGTTCTAAAGGACAACACTCTACTGACACAAATAGGTGTTTTTCAACACCACACTCAATAATGGTTTTCAACACTCTCTTTGGTTACATCTATGTTTTTCAACGCACATTGGATATCGAAAATGAAAAACATCTATCGATAGCAATCAAACACAACGCACTCACAAGCACAATGGTGTTTTTCAACACCCCTATGCATCTTCACTTCTAAAAAATTTGAAAAATGCTAAGCTATGCTTGGATTTCTCTTTGTATGCTTCTTGTTCTCATCGATTTAATTGATTTTTTCTTTGTCTACTAATTGTTGGTGTGGTCCCGATGATCTAGAAATGTCAAATAAATAGGGTGTATGTGCTAAGAGCTCCTGCATTAAGGCAGAACAGCCTCACATCCCTCAATCTTTTTTATTTGTATGCCAAGGTGAGGTCAGTACTATCTCCTTGTTTGTTATTTATATGCTTGTTTACACAAGCTTTCACTCATGGTTATCTTGGCTTTGAATGCCTCGATATTGGTGTGCTCTTGCTCTATCAAAATTGGAAACAATGTTCAGGTCATCTCAGCTTTTGTGCCTCGATGCTTATGTTAGTTTCCCATATTTAATCCAATGAAATTCATATTCCTATCCCTATGGTCACAGTGGCACTAGTAAGGATTGTATCAACTCCAATATTCCAAACAATGCTCTATGATGATAACTATCCAATGGGTACAACAACCACGTCCTAGGACTTTTAGCTAGCATAGGATTGCACTTTCACTGCATCTAGCATAGGATTGCACTTTCACTGCATCTAGAATAGGATTGCACTTTCATTGTATCTAGCATAGGATTGCACTTTCACTCCATCTAGCATAGGATTTCACTTTCATTTGCATCTAGCATAAGATTGCATGTTCATTCCATACTTGCATTCTACATAGCATTTTGGTGTTCACTTCATTGTGTTCTCCTTGATTTGTGCGATCAGGGGTTCTTCTTCACCGTTCTAGCTCCAACACGACTGCCCAAGTGTTTGATCCTTTCTCTCACTCTTCAATTCCAAATTCTTTGAATTGGAATCTAATTTTAAAAAGTGTTATATTTTTAGGATCAAAATTGAAATCTGACACTCCTTTATCACTCAAAATTGCATTTTAAAATTTTTTGGTCTAACGCGATTGGACGCTTGTGCAGTCAACTTTTTGACATCGCTTTCTTGTCAGAATCTTATCCTATCATCAGTTTCTCAAAATCATCAAAATTTTCATAAAAATTCAACTCTCGTCAACTCTACTCAACCCTAGTCAAACTTGGTCAACCAGACCTCAAAATCGCTCAAAATTGATTCTAAATCTTCTAGGTTCTTCCGTAATCTATGTTGAGTTCTTCTTGATCTCTGATTCAACATCTCTCTATTATTTCTCTCTCTCAATCACCATTATGACATGTCATCCTTTTATTTCACTCCCAAGGGGGCAGGATGATTACATCATTGAATCTATTCCAATCAATCTGACTTGATTTTCAAAAATCCTCATTGCTAGAGGTATCTCATCACTTGGGGCATGTTTAGTTTTCATACTTCATAGTCAAAACTGGATACTCTATAATCAATAGGGGCATCTTTGTTCCTTACATCTCATCATCTTTTAGGTATCGAGGCAATCTAACCTTGACTCCAGAGAATCAAGCTTCGTTCTGGAGATGATTCTTAAAATATCATTATTTTGGTATTTGAGCAATCTAACTCAGGTCCCTGAGGATTAAGCTCCGTTCTAGAGATGGTTCTGAAAACTCTCATCTATTAGGAATTGAGAAACTCTAACCCTGACTCCTAAAAATCAAGCTCTATTCTGGAGATGATCCTGAAACTTGATTTAACCAGTGTCTGGGCAATCTAACCTAAATATTGGGGGACTAATCTTTGTTGTGGAGATGACCCTCAAAAAATCTACTTTACCAGCATATTGGCAATCTGACCTAGACATTGGAGAGTTAAGCATTGTCCTGGAGATGGCTCTGAAATCTTCACCAATCGATCTTTGCATCATCACTTTTTGAAATCTATTATTTTGTGCCTCAGACATCATACTATTCTTTGAATCAATGCGTTGCTTGCACATTAATTCAAAGAGGGGCAAAATGTAACACCCCAAAATTGGCATCATACAACCCTAACTAATTTTGTTTCATTTATCATTCTTCTTAATCATCAAAGTCCTATTGTACTAGACAATTCTGATTTTTGACTGACTCTACTCGACCTGAGTGTCAAATGTAGAAAACCCTAAATCTACATTAATCATACATTATATTTAATTCCTAAAATATCAATTACCTGGCTAAATAAACCTAATGATCGAATTAATTTAATTATAAAGTCCTAGCACTTTAATTAAATTAAATTCACCCCTTTTATCTAAAACTCATAAAAAGGAATTAAATAAATATCCCCATTTCAATAATTAAATGTAATATAATACAGAAAATACATTTATGAGGTTATATTCTATTTATTTAATTAAATATTCTCTCCAAAATCTTCTTACTAGTTCAGAAATAGAAACTCTGAGTTAACTGTGATTGAAAAGAGAAACAAATCAGTTAACTTACTCACTCACTCAAAAAGGCAACAGTTGACTGTTTCTCTCAAAAGAAACTTTCTATTCTCAACTGATTCTCAATAAGTTAATTGTTTCTCTCCAAGGAAACTTTCTAATCTGAAGGGGCTCTAGGTCTATAAAAGAACTCTCTCAGCTCTCATTCAAACTAGTCTTGAATTTTGTATTCTTGTAATTCGAATTCACTAGTTTTCTAATTAAATGCTTTGAGTTTAGAATTGTTGCAATAAGCTTAATATCATTTATATTAAAAATGCATAGTTATTCTCTTTTCAAGCAATCTTAGTTCTTATATCATTGTTCATTCTTAGATTAACTTCACAATCATTTGTAGATTAATCTAGTTTTACATTCAATTTCTTAGATTAATTTAGCTTTGCACATTCATTTCTTTAATAAACTAGGCTATCTAGATTAATATTGTATTGCATATTTAATTAAATCCTTCATTCTAGCAATGGTCTAGGTTGTTGGACTCTCAATTCTGAGAGCTTATTCCAAAACCCCAACTAGATAGGAGGCAATAGGTTGAATCATACAAACATGCAAGATGGATAATTTCATATCCATTCTTGTATGTGACTGGTGAGTAATGACTATGTTGAAGTGCATGGCTAGGTAAAAAGGCCACATTTAGATATCACACTCTCGTCTTGTCAGGTTCTGCGTCTATCACTGGAGGTAACTTATACTTTGGGTTCACATGTTTATTAATCTCCACTACAACTAGATTCTTAAGCTTAGGTGCCGTGGTTATCAATTTCTATGTTATATTTGCTTAGGACCTTTCATTTCTTAACTCTAAATGCAAAAAAAAACTAGGACAACACAAAATGCTATCACAATGTGTTCAACTGATCTCACAACAAATTGAAATAGTTTAGGGATACCTTGTTAATCGCTTGAAGTTTCAACTCTACAACTTTTCTCATTATGCTCTTGAAAATGATAGGTAAAAATGATAGATGAATAGGTCTATTTATAGCTTTCTCTAGGATTTAGGGTTTCCAATGGTCATAAAATAACAATAAATTATTTACCAACCCCTTTTACCGATTACCTTTACTTATTTCTTACCGAATTATGCTAAATATGAATTCATAAATATGTATCCGAATGCATCTAAATATGCTAATGTGAATCTTTGCACATATACTAGGAACCAATTTAAGATTAAAAGATTTTCTTTGCAGTTCCTATTGTGTGTGTGTGAGATTACACCTTCATGAAATTAGGATCAATAACAACAACTCTATGGAAAGAAAATACAATTTAATCTAAGAATTGAAGTTAAATACATGACATCTAATATTTCTCTATCTAAGCTTTGTTAAGAGAGCTCTCAGCCTTAATCTCTCTCAAGGACAATCCTAGAATGAGAAAAATTGATAAACATGCTCTAATCTAGCTCAAATTCTCAAAGAGGTGTGTGCTTTCCATTCAAATGCTCATGATTCATGCTATGAAATCAACAAATGCTTCTCAAAATGATGCTCAAAATGCTATGCATATGCTGAAATACTATCAAATGCTCTCAAATGCTCTCCAAATGCCTATAATAAGGATGCTTTGCTCTTGAATTTCTTGGATCTCAAATACAAATAAAATGGCTTGTATTTATAGCAATTTCCCAAGGGTAGGGGGTAGAGTGAATTGATCATGGTCAAGCCTTGGTTGAGTAAAAATATTTGAGGTGCTTTTAAATGGAGGGAAATTTAAATGGTTGTCCTCAAAGGGTGGGACAAGAAGACATGATCCTCAATTCTCATTGGTTGATCAATTTGAGTTGAAAGAAATTAGGAATTATTTAATTTAATCATTTAATTAATTTATCCATGTAAGGGTGAATGGGTTGGATTTGATTTTTGATTTAAACTATACAATTAATTGATTAAAATCAATTGCATAATTTGATTAATCCCTTTTAGGCTCATATTTAATTATTTGATTTCATGATTATTTAATCCTTTGATTTAATTTGATTTTTGTCCACTTTGCTTGATAAATGTCCATTTGATTTGATTTTGATCCATTTTAATGCATTTTGATGAGATTTGGGGCAATTGGCTGAGATTTATAAATTTGATGTTTAAGATACACCTAGTCAAATTTAGGTGTCTACAAATGCCCCTCTTTGAATTGATGTGTGAAGCGCATTGATTCATAGAAAACTTGATGTCCTGATCATTGATTTGATACTGATGTCTGACTAATGCAAAACCTGATATTGATTTGATGTGAAACCCTGATATGAAACCCTGATGTGAAACTTGATGCGAAACCCTGATGTGAAACTTGATGCGAAATCCTGATGTGAAACTTGATGTGAAACCCTAATGTGAAACTTGATTTGATGCCCCACTGATAAAAGTTTGAATTTTTAATGCCCAAGATTTGATATAAAGATATGATGCAGAATCCCAGTTTGATGATATGATGATGCCCCCTCAAAAGTGAAAGCATATTGATCTCAGATGTGAAAAATTTGATGAACACTACTGATAGAATAGATCCAAGATGATTGCATTTTTGATAAACAATGATGCTGAAAAGATGTCGAACAAATGCCCCAGTGTGCAGAAAATGCAGATTTGGTCTGACTGGGTAAAAAATCTCACAAAAGTAGGGTAAAATAGCTTAAATAGGTTGAAAAACCCAAATTTACTATTCATTTTCACTTTTCACTATTGAGATTTTGCTCTAATCCTGTGACAATTGACAATGATGGTGGTCTCTATTCGAGAGCATCGATTCAAGCGAGCACACCGATATCAGAGACCTCCTGACTACGGGCCTTCGGTGAGTGGTTCAAACCTTCCTAGTGCATTTATTTCTCATTAAATAGAATTTATTGCATGTTTTTAATGCTTTCTAGATATAAAATTGTGAAATCCCACGTAGGATAGTTAAAAAGCCACCTAGAGTAGGGAAAAGCCACCTCCGCGCATTTAAGAGCCGTGTTGGAGAAATTCACAGCCACCTAAGAATTAGGCCAAAATGTACAACCTAATTAGCTAAATTCCACCTAAGAAACCTTATAATTTTAAGGCCACATAGGAAAATTAAAAAGCCGTGTAGGACTTTAAAAGGATGCCTATTAAGCAAAGCGCCGCCTCCGATGAGTAAAGTGTCGCATGTAAGATATTGAACACCACAGGGATTAAAAATCCACGTACACTTATTCAAGTGCCACCTACCATAAAGTTTGAAAAAATGAGGCTAAAATAGAGGAATTGCCTTTGATCGATTGTCTAGATAACTCAATTGAATTCCAAGATATAAAAATGTACATCCATAATGTTACTTAGTGTTTAGGGTATTAGAAAAATTGTATTAATGAATGTTTGATATGCCAATCAAATTGATTAAAATGATGCCAAATTGATCCCTTCTCAAGATCTAGAGGTTAGGAACAATAGGTTGATGTGCTCAAAATAGAGCAAGGATAGATTTAATGTGTTTTATTGACTTAGAATGATCAACCAATAGAAAGACTAATATGATTCACTTTGTTTCAAAATGTAGGAACATTATTGTAAGTTGTGGGTACGGGGTGTTGTGTCTTAGATTTTTTATTTGGTTGATGAGCTCACACCTCTTGAGCAATGGAATATCAAGACATGTGGTCTTAGTTTCCTTCTCGAACTCCCTTGATTTCAACTAAACTGAGGTCTTTTGACAGCTATGGTAGAGCGATGGCTTTTTGACCATAATACGTTCCATCTACCCCTCGGTGAGATGACTATCACACATGAGGATGTATACAGATTGCTGAGGATACCAACTCATGGAGAGCAGGTATATTATGACTCATTTTATGATAGTAGCATATGTAGATGGGTGTTTGGAGAAAACACCATTGCTTATGATTGCATTACTTGGGCATAATTTGCTTCATTTCCTACTTTGCCAGCATTGTTAGGAGCAGTCATCGGAGGATTACTACTTCTAGATAGGAGAGGTCATGGCTTTACAGTCAGATGTGGCCATATACTGGATGATTTGATTGCACATCCTTGAAGATTCAACTGGGGTTCTTGTGTATTAGTCCAACTATATCATGATTTACATGAGGTTGTATACTGATGTAGTGCATCTCTCTTAGCAGGTGCAATTTTTTTACAATTATGGAATTGGGAGCATATCCCTATCACCAAACTAGTCTCAACACAAGTGCGGGCCTGAGGGTATCCGTATGCATTTTTGTATGATGGCATGGTTGTCTAGCATCATCTGGGCAAGGTTGATTTTTGGCATCACACTATTGATGAAATTGATCAAGTCATTTGTAGACCACATCTACTTTGTGAGAGTTGCCGAGAGGATGATGATGAGTTGCCATATATATTTTCCCCTCAGTGGATGATTGGGCGATCACCACTATGTATCAAGAGATTTTTCTTTGGGAGAGTGCTCCATCAGTATGGTTAGGTATAGGACATGCCCCAAGGTATGGCACTTTATGTGAGAGTACAGGAAGAGAGATCTATGTGGAGAGTACAGGTTGACTATCTATTGGCCTATTTATAGATTGATCAACTTGGATATGTTAGGTGGGATATGATGATGCATTTAGATAATATAGGGATGTCTGTCGAGTATCGAGAGTGGTTCTTGCGACATCGCTTTATTAGATTCAAAAATCTGGTAGAGCCTATTTTTGATGACGACGGAGATGATGATGATGATGGTGACGACAATAGGAGACCTCAAACACAGAGATTTCAGAGGGAACCTAGGGCTCCTAGAGCACAAAGAGCTATAGGACCTCAGATGTGGGGTGGTCATGCTAGGGGCTGAGGTGGTGGATTTAGGCAGCCTAGACAGAGGCTAGTGCAGGCATAGGTACCTCTGCAGAGACAGGCTCCTGATAGAGTTTGTGTAGAGTGGGCTAGACAGAGACAGAGACATGTACAGGTAGCTAGACATGTTCCATTATAGGGATAGGTTCAGTAGAGACCTCCATATCCACAAAGATAGGTTCCTCAAATTCTAGCATGGCACTGGTGATACCACAGGTTCCATTAGCACCACACGAACCTCAGGCCCCTCCAGCATCACAGACACCTCCAGTTCCTCCTATTGTGGATAGCTTAGTTTAGGATGTTCGAGGATTACAGGCAGGGATGACTGTAGTGATAGGTCGGTTAGACCAAGTTACAACTATGTTGCAGTAGTTCTTGGATACTTTAGTGCAGTTACCTACCAGTGCTAGTACTAGTCAGGCACCACCTTCTACATAGGATAGATCAGGTGATAGGGATCCCGATGATGCAGTGGGTTCAGGTACTAGTATTGCAGGAGATGGATTAGGTGCCCCTGCTGGGTTATGAGATAGCGAGAGATCTGTGATATCTGGATATTGTATTGATGTATCATTTGATTATTGATCAGGACTGGTGATATATGGATCATTTATTGATGTACCTTTAATGTACAGATTTATGTTATAGACATTGATGATGGACATTTATCTATGATGATCTTTGATTCCCCTTTTGATAATGTTGTTATGAGATTTCTTTTATGCTTATCTACATGCTTCTATGATGCATTTATTTCTATTATGCTATGGATGCAATGTCCTAGAGTAGGACATAGATAAATGGATGCAAATGATGTTAATGCAACTTAATTCTATATGATTTTCTAATTTAATCATGATGTATGGATTATGCAATGCAATGATATGGCTGCAATACTTAGTGCAATGATAAATGAATGCAACTATCTTTTTTTTTGGGGTTTTGATGTATGCAATTTAATTTATGATGCAATTCTAAATGATTTGGATAAATGACTAATGATTAATGTTTCTTTTCTTTGCTTTTCACTTGATATGAATATATAATGAATAATTATTAATGCTTATGAATACAAAAAGAACAATCTCATATTGATGATTTGAAACCATTAAATTGATGAAGTGTTGTCAACATTAATTTCCCCCCTTGAACTTGGAAAAATGCTAGAAATATAAGCCATTTTAATCTAACTTGAAATGAAATTAATCTAACATGAATATGCAATGCAACTAATTGTCCTTGAGGTTTGCAAAAGAAATGCAAATAGAGATATATTTTCATCATTGAGCATTGTGGAACTAGGAGTCGATACAATCCTTATTGGTGCCACTGTGACCATAAAAATATGAATATGACTTTCATCTCATTTGGTAACCCCTTCTGCGAAACCTAGTACAACCCTCACTAGTTGAATGACAAACTATGGGAGTATGAATACTGGTTTGATCAGATTCAATGTTGCAAGTGGATGTTGGTATTAAGATATTGAAAATCTAAATAACCAAGGTATCCTTTTGCGTGAACAAAAAAAAGTTAACCCTCCTTCCTATATGAATGTCCTCGATGGTTCTTTGATGACCATTTCATTAGACTAATTCACACAAGTTAAAAAAATTTCCTCAAGACAGTCACATAGAATCTTAAGAAAACATCATGTCTCCATCATCGCCAATCTAGTCAAAACATCATCGATTAGCTAAAAAGAACATGACTCAAAAAAGGTCAATGAAAAACTCATCAAAAATTTCCATGTGTTTGTGAAATGTATCAAGATTTTCAAATAAGAATTCTAGACAGTCTGATCATTTAGGGTTTGTCAATTTTTCATCCTAATAAAATAAGTCAATCAAACTCAACGATCAAGTTATGCGATCAAACTATTTAGGGTCAAACAATGATATCCATCAAAGGTTCCAAAATATCTCTCCTCTGAATCTGAAAATCTACTTCTGATGTGTGACCAAGATGTTGCACTATTGAATTCATTTGGTACCAAAAATCCATGATGTGTGCCCCCAAGTGATAAATGTGGTCAATGTGAAACTTAGGGCAACTAAACCTAGAATGTGACAAAATGTAGCTTTGAGAATTTATTAGGACTATGCACAAATGATAGATGCAATGAGGATATGGAAAAATGAGATGATGAAATGCAATATGTACAAATGTGACTAGGAAAGACCTAAGGGACAAAAGGTGCATGTTTCCAGGTTTTCACCTTTTGAGATTATTGTTCTTTTTTTCTTGTCCTTTTTTGGCTACCAAGGCGCCTATTGCGAGGTTTTTACCAAGGCACTTTTGTCTCTTTTTTCAATTTTTTTGATTTTTCTCTATTTTTTTTGTGTGTCATCATGGCGCCTATTTGCTAGGTTTTCACCAAGACAACATTTTTTTGATTTTCCAAATGTTTTTGATTTCTTCATGCTCAATTTTCTCCTTTTTTTGATTTTCTACTTTTCCAATGTTTTTGGCTTTTTGTAATGCCCAAAAATAATCGGGCAAAAAAACACAACAACCAAAATTTTTTTTGTACAATCAAAACATACACTAAGATTACTAGGATACACAAAAGTCCTTCAATTCGAAGCTTCAGAATCGCAAGCTCGCTTGGGTGAGTCACCCAATGACATGTAAGGGATCGTAAGGCTTGTGCTAGCATGCCTCCATCCATTACACGATGGACATCATTAGACGACAAGGGAATATGAAAAGTATTAAGGAAAATAAACTTCCCTTACTTTGTGAATTTATTTTTAAAAAAATAGTGCGATCTATCCTAAGAATTTTTAAAGAGTAATTCTATTAAACCAAAGGAAGAATTTAACCATTAAACAATTAAATCCATACTTAGCTAAAGTGAATTAATAATTTACATTTCTTTT
>MU221857.1:421364-439111 GCA_018584345.1 Thuja plicata
TAGGAAAAATAGCATTTGTTGGAAATGGAACCATGATTAAAGACTTATCAAATGGAAATGGACACAAAGCTTCGATAGAAAAGGGTTTAGGAACCCCACTTTGTTTTATCATGTCCAATTTCATTTGGAAAAGTTGGAATTTTCTTGTTCATGATGTCAATGGGATTAGCCTCAGCTTCTTCTTGTTTAATTTTGTTGACATCATAATCATGTGGAAGTTTGTGACCCATTTGTGCTAGGTCTAAAAAGTACTTTTCCTTGTCTTTTTCCAACACTTTTTCCAAAATCTTCATGAAGAAAGGACTTTTCATAGCTTCATTAACCTTTTCATCAGCGGCTTCTTCATTGTTAGGGTAAATGTTGACCCCCATTGTTATTATAGTTCAACCCTTGATTGTTATGGTCATTGTTTGCTCCTCCATTGGTACTATTGTTGGATGCTTGGTTGTTAGGATCAGCATTTCCTCCTCCATTGTTGTTCATATCCTTTTTTACATGGTTGATTTGATCAGGATCTATATGGCCAAATGGAAAGGACATTGTTGGTTTTGTTTCCTTGATGGGTTCTTGTAAAGGTCTTAAAGAACTAAAAGGATCACCCAAAAAAGGACACTCTTACCTTAGATAAGATCTGTCTGATTGTAAGGTAGCCTTAATGTAATGAGATCACATAAAAGCCAACATTAACATAAATCAAATGAAGATCCTAGGATTTTATCTCACTTAAGTGATCAATCCATGGATGATTTTGCAAAATGCCCAATAATGGCAGATTTTGATCCAGTTGAGTATACACAGAGGTAAAACGTCCAAAAGGGTATCCAAAAATAGAATTTTCTTGTTTTCAAACCCTCGGTATATATCCACTATTTTCCATTTTTTTTTCTAGGTGGCTCTTTCCTGTGTGTAGGCGGCCTTTAATTGTTGATACGCGGTCACCGAAATTCTTGTACGCGACACTCTGTAGTTTGCAAGTGGTGTTTGCCTATTGATAAGAAATTTTAAACTTTTGACATGCGACACTTTCCAATGGCTTACGCAGCTATTTACTATTGACAAGAAGCATTTTAAAAGTTACAGGCAGCCTAGGATTGTTTGTAAGTGGCTCTGAATTGTTGGTACACGGCTCTTTGCTGATCAGAGTTGAAATTGTCAAATTTTTTGTTATTTTTTTGGATTTAAAATTTTAAAATTTTTTATCACACTTGTCAAAAAAATAATATTGCATGAAAAAAGAGTACAAGCTCAACACACACATCAAAATTGTACCATATCCCTAAAACAACACTAAAGTGTATGTTCTCAGATGTTTTTACAGGTATACACAAGAATTTCTTCCAAACAATATACCTTAGAGTCAAATAATTTTGGCTTTTAACAATGGCTCTAAAAAGGTAGGTTTTCTATTTAACAAGGTTTTAAGTCACCTCCATTCTAAATCTTGCCAAGTTCCTTTACCCCTTGCGGCCTTCCCACACACATGAAAGTATGATTTTGCACAATCCCAAAGGACTACTTGAGGAAGTGAGGATGACTTGCACAAGGTTTAATCACTTTCCGATTAAGGTAAAGTGCATTTTTTATAGTGGGTCAAATGATATCATGACAAAAGCGATTGTCTCCCATTTTGGGTCATTCCCTCTCACTATCCTCGTAAGGAAAATCTCGGGAGGTAGGCCCTCTAAAGCTCTATTTTATCTAGCATGTATATGGAAAGTGAAAATTGAACTTAGTCCAACAAGTTTGAGAATTTGATTCACTCAAAGAGTGAAGAGCATATCCCTATTGTCTTCCTTTGTTCCAAACACCTCAAGAAATATTTGTTCTTTTTCAACCCCTTGACAAGGAGGTTCTTAAAATTGAAATGTGTGGTTCAATTCCTTATCCTTTTCTTTGCACTAAATTGACTTTGCACATTTGGCTTTTTGATTCACTTCGAAAAGTGAAGAGCATATGCCTAATGCTTGCTCAATTTAGACAATTAGAAGAATTTCCCTAATTATGCTAGATTTAAATGAATGCCACAATTTAATCAATGCAAGCTTGATAAGATAAGTACCTCATTTTTTAAGCTAGCAAAGGCTAGGCACATTTTTGATTGATTTTGCTTATTTCAACTCACCTAGTGGCGATTGTTCCCACTCTGGCTCCTCCAACAAGTTAGTCAACACAATTGAAACAAAGTGAAGAAAAACTTGGAAATTAAATTCATAATTTCCCTCCTAAAAGATTTTTAATCAAGTTTTATCAAATCAAAGCTTAAAGAACTAAGAATGAAAATCAGTCAAAGAGTAGGAAATTTTTCTCTATAAGCAAAAAACACTTTAATATAGTGATCATAAAGGTGTTCTTCTTCCTTTAAGTTCTATAAAAGATTAGATGCATGTATTTTATTATCATGTTTAGTTTTAATCCTTACCTCTTTTCTAGGCCTTGTGACTCGCTTCTTTGGTTTCCGCACTTTTGGATGATTTTTCATCTGTAGCAATGAAAAACACAAAGAATTAACAGTGAGCAAATCATCAAAAATTTGATTTAAAGCAAAAAGATCTATGCGGCATTTAACAACTAATATGTGGCTTTTAACTATCACTAAGCGTAAATAAAAACTTTGAAAGTGACTTTTAAATCTTAATAGGCAGGTCTGGAAATTCCATAAATGGCCAAATAAAAACCATAGGCGACACAGAATGTGCAAAGTGTGGTCAAATGTTTCTAGTACGCGGCTCTTGGAAGTTCATAGGCAGTCTTTAGTGTCTGACAGATGGTGCTTTACAGATCCAGGTCGCAAACTTTATCTCACAACTGGCCTAAGAATGAAATGAAGAGAAGAAAGAAACTTTGTACACGGCGCTTTACTACTCACAGGCGGATCTGAATGCTTCGTAGGTAGCTCTTCTCCTATTTTCTTGCAAAATAACAAGAAAAATGATGCAAAACATACAAAATTTTAAGATAAAAATGTTAGAAATGAGGCCTAAAGCCCCACGGTGGGTGCCATTTGTGCGTGTGTGAGATTACACCTTCATGAAATTAGGATCAATAACAACAACTCTATGGTAATAAAATATAATTTAATCTAAGAATTGAAGTTAAATCCATGACATCTGATGGTTCTCTATCTAAGATTTGTTAAGAGAGCTCTCAGCCTTAATCTCTCTCAAGGACAATCCTAGAATGAGAGAAATTGATAAACATGCTCTAATCTAGCTCAAATGCTCAAAGATATGTGTGCTTTCCATTCAAATGCTCATGATTCATGCTATGAAATCAACAAATGCTTCTCAAAATGATGCTCAAAATGCTATGCATATGCTGAAATACTATCAATTGCTCTCAAATGCTCTCCAAATGCCTATAATAAGGATGCTTTGCTCTTGAATTTCTTGGATCTTAAATACAAAGAAAATGGCTTGTATTTATAAAAATTTCCCAAGGGTATGGGATAGAGTGAATTGATCATGGTCAAGCCTTGGTTGAGTAAAAATCTTTGAGGTGCTTTTAAATGGAGGGAAATTTAAATGGTTGTCCTCAAAGGGTGGGACAAGAAGACAAGATCCTCAACTCTCATTGGTTGATCAATTTGAGTTTAAATAAATTAGGAATTATTTAATTCAATCATTTAATTAATTTATCCGTGTAAAGGTGAATGGGTTGGTTTTGATTTTTGATTTAAACTATACAATTAATTGATTAAAATCAATTGCATAATTTGATTAATCCCTTTTAGGCTCATATTTAATTATTTGATTTCATGATTATTTAATCCTTTGATTTAATTTGATTTTTTTCCACTTTTCTTGATAAATGTCCATTTGATTTGATTTTGATCCATTTTAATGCATTTTGATGAGATTTGGGGCAATTGGCTGAGATTTATAAATTTGATGTTTAAGATACACTTGGTCAAATTTAGGTGTCTACACCTATACATACCTCTTAACTGATTAGGTAGAGTTGGTTGCACCCAATCCAAAGGATGTGATGCCCTCAATTATTTCAAATAATGTTCCATCTTCCTTATTTTTTCTTTTATATATTCTATCTATTTTCTCTCTCATTTCTTCAACATTTACTTTCGGTTTCTCAGATGTTTCTTCCTTAGTTGTAATTTTCTCTTGGTACCTGCATTCTTGGCAAGGTGATCTGGTTTGTGACAATGAAACATGTCATTCCTAGGTTTCTCCAAGATCTCCTATTATTTCTACCATGTAATAGCATACAATTTGCAGAAATGTGTCCATACCTTCCACAGACTAAACATGACATCCTTGCATTGTCATCCAATGGTATAGATATATTATGTTAGTTAATTTTCCTATTATGTAAGTTTGGTACCCATTTATCATTTCTCATTGGTGATCTTTATTCCTTAGAGTTGTGACCATACTTGTTGCAAGTACTACAATATCCATCAAACTTTGGCTTCCTTATGTTGTTTACAATTCTTGACTTCCATTCAAATGATTGGTGCCCATACTTATTGTAGTTATAGAAATACCCATCAAACTTAGGTGAGCTTGATGACTTAATTTGTTTGTCTTCGGTGGTGTAGAAGGTTCTTGATTGTCAACTTGCTTAGATGATTATCCTTTCTCATTAGTGCTCTAACTATTGAATCCAAGTCTAGTTTTGTCTCTAGGTTTTTTCTTACCTTTTATCTATGCATCCAATGAACTTAGTGATTCACCACTCCTCTTTAGTACCTCATTGGATTCTTTTTTAGATTTCAGTTCACTAGCCAGTCTTTCAACTTCACACTTCAGTGCTTGATTCTCAGATTCTTTTTCAACTATTTTAGTTTCAGACTTTATTTTATCTTCTTTAGCTAATTTTAGTGCATTTTCAACTACTCCCTTAGAATCAATTATCTGAGTGATTCTTTATTTTTGTGCTTCTTGATCTTTCTTTGCTAACTTTAGTTTCTTGATGAGTGTCTTGTTCTTTTCCAACAATTTTGCAATAGACAATTCATCTTCATCACTCAAACTACCTTGAGATGTTGTCTCAAGATTATCAACATGTTATTGTGTGGATTTAAGTTCACTACACAACTTCTTTCTCACTCTCAAGGACTTTTCTAACTTTCTTTTCAAATCTTCAATGACCTCTTGTGCATTTTCTAATTCAAACTCAAGACTATCACTCTTCTTAGATTTCTTGTAAGTTTCCATGGTCATGATCTTTCCTCTTAGGTGGTTAAACCCTTTTCTCAAGAGACTAGCTCTGATACCAATAGTTAGTATTGTTGGAATAACTTAGGAAAGTTATGTACTGAGAGGGGATGGGTGAATCAACACCCTTAAAACTTTTAACCATTCACACTGATCAATTACCGAGTTGAATGTAATGCATAAAATGAATTATAAAGTAAATAACTCACATCATGAAGTCTGCAACACATAACACAAATTTTTTGGTCATGCAGAAATCCTTTGTTAGAGGACAAAACTATGGTGGGGATGAAACCCACAATCCTTCACTACTACAATATAAAGGTTGCTCAGTTAGAGCTATAATTTAGCTACTTTTGGTAGCTTACCCTGTTAGGAGTAATATACTCAGTTAAGAGTACAAAAGACTTATTCAGTCTACCTTGTTAAAGGATTTTACAATCTCTTATATAAGAGATCTTCCTAGTTAAAGGATTTAAAAAATATAAGACCTATTAGGGCCTACCCATAAGTGGGATTTTTACTTCTCTATTTACAACAAAATTCACTACAAAATGTCTAATAGAGATGCATCAATCAAATTATATCTAGATTCAATGTGCTCTATGTCTCTGTTACCTTGTTCTACACTTGGTAGCTTAGTATCATAAGCTCTACTTCATTCTACATACTTCTCTTCTGCTTCACCTTTAAAAATCTTCATCAACTCTTTCAAATCTGTCAACAACCTTTAAAATAATGTAAACCCTCTACAGCTTCAAATTGCTTAATGTTCAAAACTGATATCTTATATAATATTCAGGTAGTTAACTGGATCTAGGGAATCAAGAATCAATGGTGGAGATTAAGTGTTTAAAATTAGGTTACATCTCCAATTTCATATGCCTTTTGAAACTTCATTGGTGGATCTACCTCGTGATCAAAACTAATCATGTGTTTGGATTCCCAATGACTCACCTAACTTTTATCTTGAAATCTTTGCAACACTTTATGGTCGGTGTCTAGATATGATGTATCTAAATTCAAATGAAATGTTAGTTTTGGAGTTCTCAGTAGCATACTTGTGCTTAATTGGTAAGTATGTACTCTCTTCTCAGTATTTGTGAGTGCTCGATAGCTATCTTTGCATAACTCAGTATATCTATCTTTCTCAGTGCTTGATAATTTCTTGGTTCTTGGTGCTTGGTGGATGTCTTGGTTTCCTTTACTGACTGTATATCCTTCATTTTATGACTTACTTCCTCTGGTTGCATTCACCAATATATGACTATGTAGAAAACTAATGACAAAAAATCTCTTTAGGAGTAACAAAATCAACCCCTCCAACCATATGGTTGGATATTTGTTTTTAAGAAATTTTTCAGAAAGGATTGGGAAGAGGATTTAGAGAAGAAGATATTAGGAATTAGGAGAATACCCTTTCATTAGAGGTATTCTTTCAGGAGAGTATGGTTTTGTGATATTAGAAGGAGTAGGTGGTAATTGCAAAGAGAGTGAACACTATCTATAAGCATGAAAGGAATATTCCGGACCGCGTGGGAAAGAGGAGAGCTGAGGATTTATCAACATCAAAGGGTTTCTTCATAGGACTCCAGGTAGGATCTAGAACCAAGAAGAATTCCCTTGTGCTTGTGTGTGTGTGTCTGTCTAGGAAGTATATTGATAAATATTATTATTTGGTAATAAATGTATATAATACTTGTTTAGGAAATAATTTATGTGTTGCTATATTGTTTGGAAAAGATAGGACATTTTGGAAATGAGTAGTATTGCAACTGTTGAATTTTCATTGTCTCTATGTATAAATATTGCCATGATGTTTATCTTTGTTTATGGTGTGTGGAATATTGTTGTGATTATGAGTTAAACCCTCGGTTAATTTCTAGTTTTGGGAAGTTTAGGGTGTCTTTAAGCACTGCTCTCTGTTATTTAGCCTTGTGCGGTTTGGTGGTTTTTCCTTGTCTTTTCTTTTGTAATATTATGTTCTAGATGGATTGAAGGGTTGAATTTAGTTTTATAGGTGACCTATATGTGGAATTGTAGGACCTCAATTGGGTCCACCTCAAAAAACCTTCCCAGGATGCCCATCATGCCTAGTTTTGACCGTACAATCAATATGGGAGTGATATTCTTCTCTTCTAGGAAGGAAATCATGCTAGATAGGATGCCAGGCCTTGAATACTCATATGGTCCTATTTGAATACTTGTATGGACCTATGGGAATACTCATATGGGCTTAAGGATCATTAGGTTCAGTTTTTGGCATGGTAAAGTATGAGTTTTGATCTGCATCTTCTGTATTAGCGATTTGATCCTTGTCTGCATCTATTTTAATCTTTTATCTTTCTCTGTCACTACATAAGGTAACTACATTTATGAAATAATCTTACTTTTGAATCCATTCCTATTTGAGAATTTCTTAACGGTAGGACTCGTCCTGAGGATGTGGAATCCTGAGAGAGAGTTCCTAACCTTATGTAATGGGTGTCTTGAGTGGTTCAGCTCCATTGATGGGATGTTTGGGTAGGGCTATTAGGTACCCTAGCTAAGTGGCTCACCATAGATTCTAGGACCCAAATATTTTTCTAGGGGATCCTATGGGTGAGTTCTTAATCTAGTGAAAATCATAAAATAAACTTAGGGTTTTCTTTTATAAACATAATAAAAGATAAGTGATGCTATAGTCCACATAGACCTGTTGGAGTACCAAGACCATGAGTAACTGCTAGGGTGGACCCTAATTATAAGGGGACAAGGGTTACATGGTTTCTAGGGTGGACCCCAATAAAAAAGATACATGATGACACTCACCTAGATGGTATTCTGGAACCCTTACTTTTGTGATGTAATGTGTTGGTACTTTATTTATGGATTATGTTTTGCCTTTGTTATATTTTGGTGTTTTCGGAAAGCTATTTCTTTATCCTTAGATTTTCTTAGATCTTGTGAGTACCTTGGTTCTATCTCCTAGCATGGGGGGTGGAGCTTCATAGTTCCACATGGTTAGGTGCCAATTCTTTTTAGAGGTACTATTCATGGTTTGTAGATGAATTGGCTTTGATTTTGGTTTAGATGTTGATGAAGATTTCAAATTCTATATCTTATAATTCTATGTATTGTAATTCAAATGTAATTATCCATTATAAGCCTTTTGGGAAATTTGATGTAATTGTAATGAAAATTGAAAAGAAGAAGCCTTTTAATCGAGAAGGGTAGTCTTAGGAATATCATAAAAGGGATGTTCATTTGTAATTTGTAATATTGTAATGAAGGATTGTAGTTAAGAAATTTCTACCCTATATATCCTATGTTCTTGAAATGTAAATGGAAAAGTAAAGATTTCTTAATACAAAATTTAATTATGTTTTGGTAAGAATAAATGATTCATGCTTAGCACATAGGTGATTGAGAAGGAAAATAAAAGATGTAGTGTTCAGTGATAAATTTATAAAAGTGTATGAAAGGAACAATAATGTTATTTTTTTACTTTATCTTTTCTAAAAGTTAAATGTTAAGTAAAGTAGGTAGAAAATGAATTCATAAGATGAGTAATTGAATCAATAGTGGTAACATCATAGTGAACATTAGGGAACCTTTACAAATATATTACTATTTGTGAATTAAGAAGCAATCAACAGTACTGGTTCTATAAAAAAAGTATTAGTTTCTTTCTTGGAACTTTAGACCTTGTCCTTCCAAGATTCCCTGGCAGGGGTGTTACATTTGGTATTGGGGCCCTAGGTTTCTACACTCAGAGCTCTAGGGTCTATTTGTGTTTAATTAAGTCTTTCTTTCTTATGAAATTTTAGTAAATGAGATACCCTATGCTTATGTTTTATTACTCTTCCAAGATGCCTCCTATCACCCGTAGAAGAGATAAGGGAAGGGTCCAAAATTCCTCATCTATATCCCAATAGGAAAGTTCCCATGGGGATTATGAGGAAGAGAAATATTAGGGTAACAATAGGGAAGAAAGGAATGAGTGTCAGAGAAATGACTCTGAGGAGGCTCAAATAAGACAAATTTTTCAAAGGCTCGACACCATTGAAAAAAAGTGAATCATGAGGAGGCAAACCATTCTCATCATAATTCTAGGAAAAGAGATAGAGGCCCTGGGAGAAGGACAACTATACCAGATATTGAAACCATGGATAATTCTCACATGAAGGACTTACTTAGAGTTAAGATAACTCTCTTCTATGGTAATGAAGGGAGAGCCTCAATAGAAACCTTGTTTTTTGATCTTGAAAGAATTTTTTCCATGCATCACTTTGGTAGTAATTTGAAAGCTAGATGTTCCATCATGCACTTAAGGAAATTTTCTTCCACATGGCGGTCTATGGAAGAGGAAAACCTTTAAGTTAGCATTAACACTATCTCCTAGGAACTATTCTTAGAAATTTTTAAGGATAGGTTCATGTCAGACCAATGGAGGTAGAGTAGGGTAGAAGAGTTTCACCATCTTAATAAAGAAAACATGATTGTAGAAGAGTATGAGTGAAAATTCTATGAACTTAAGCCCTTCTTAGGATACAAAGATGATGGCCCTATACTTGTAAAAAAATTTATTAGAGGATTAAAATACCACATATCTGGGGAAGTATTAGTCTTTGAACCCAAATGCCTTCAGGATTCTATAGCCAAATCCTTTCTAGTTGAAAAGAATGTAAGGATGAGATAGGGTGGTTATTCTGGAAAAAAGAAATTTCATAATAACAACCATGGAAGTGGTAAGTTTTAGTACCCCCATAACCATAATACTAATTGTACCCAACAAAGGTTTACTCCTCAACCATACCAAAACTATCAGAATATTAGTAAAGGTGGTTATCAACAGTCTAGTGCACCTTATACAGGGAATTTTGTGAGGAACACTGGGTACTTTTCCTATAGGTGACAAGGCAATATAGCAGTCTATTGTCCTTAGCACACTGGCTTCACCAATAATCAAAATCATGATGCCTCAAAACCAACCGTAGGGTATGCTGGCCAATCCCATAAGGTATTTTTGTAGTTGAAAAAAGATAGGTTGACCACTAAGGAACAATCATTGAGACAACAGGTTTGTTAAAGGGTAAATCTATTTCTATACTATTTGATTTAGGAGCAACTAATTCCTTTATATCTCCATCCTTAGTAGAGAAATGTAGGCTAGCAAAAATGGGGCAGGGAGTTAAGTGGTAGGTAGAACTAGCCTCTAGAGCTAAGATGACCACATAATTGTTTCTAAAATTGTGATTTGGGATTAGGACCCTTCTGCACCAAGGTTGACCTCTGAGTAATTCACCTTGGATTTTATGAATTTGTTTTAGGGATGGGTTGTGCTAGGACTGAAAATGAAACTAGGGCTTCCATGGTAGTTATTTTTATTTTGCAGAGTGTTTCCACTCCTCTCTTTGCATGAAATGGTTGTAGAAGAGTGTTAGGACCTTGTTTTGTCCCCTTTTAGTTGCTTCTATGGAGTCCAACCAGTCTCGTTTATCTCTATGTCTTCCCTGGTGTATTTTGTGCTGTAGTCGCTTTTGGTCATTTATCCCACATTGGTCGTGTCGTGAGGTACTTTAGTTTTTTTTATGTCCTAGCTCATAGTGGTTAAGTTCTGAAAGGCAAGTGCCTTTTTGGCTGACGGTTTGAGAAGTGTTGTGTTTAATTGGTTGCTAGCTGGTGGATAGATGGATAAGTTTTGGTGGGCCTGAAGAGATATTCTTGGATGGTGATGTGGACGAGGATGACAAGTGGTAGCAAGGCATGACTGAAAAATCCAAGTCAGCATAGGTCCAGTCAAATTGTGTGGTAACACGGAGGTGACATATGGAAGGTCTGACATGTGGTGGGCTAGGTTGGATGGATACGTGGCAAGGTCCCTGCAAGTAGGATGGTTCCAAGTGGCACAAGTTAGAAAGGTGGTTGAGTGGAATAAAAGGTGGACCGAATCAGCGGATGAAATGTGGCTGTAGATGGACGAGGTTCGTGAAGGCTAGTTGAAGATCCAACAGAGATGCAATACCATGTGAAGAAAATTTCCAAGGATTTTAAGTATCACACAGTCGCAAAATGGATGATGCATGTCCCAAGTGATGAGATAAGTGTGTGGGGCCTGTGGTATATAAAGTAAATAGGTGGTTTTGAGGGCCAGTGGGATGGTGCCACGTGGATGTCAACGAGGGTTGACTGGGAAAAAGTAACTTTCTTTTTTCTTGGTGACCTAATAACTTAAGGTGCATCTACGGTCACATTTTAAAGTTTCAAAAGGGTCATGATCTCGGTCGTTGATCGCGTTTGGTGCCAAAGAAGTAGATGTTTATTTTTAAATTTTAAATCTTTAGTTGTGTGTTTTTAGTGTGATGGCATGTTCTCAGACTCATAAGAGAATGGCTCAAGGTTTTCTTGGGTTGTTATCAGTATTAATGGCACCTTTCAGTGGCTATGAATGTTTCTATGGATCTGAAATGCATTCAATGTAGTATGGTGGCTTTATGGATCTCTGATTTCTTTCTATTTTAGGATGTTTTTTTCCATGCTGTGGATGTCCTACATTAATGTGATTAGATCTGAGCTTTGTGGGTAAACGTACAGAGTTGTGTCACACTTGAGGACCATTTGGCTTGTTTTGGTCGGACGTGTTTCAGCTGAACCCATTTTGGCTGAAACATGTCTGGTCGTACATATGTGGCACACATGCGGTGCCATGTGGCATCGATGTGGCAAATATGTTTTGGCTAAAACTGGTCCGGCCAAAATAGGTCCAGCTGAAAAATGGTTTGACCAGAACCCTTAAATTATATATAGGTCAAAATATCATTTGAGCGGCTCATTTGCACTTAGCAGATTCTGAGATTTGCGGAGCAGAATAGGGGTACTTCAGCCGAAAATAGGTTAGTTTTTTTTGTTTCTTTTAATGTGTTTTAAAATGTTTTTAAGTTTTGTTTATTTAAATTAATGTAGTTGCACTATTATTTGATGTTTTTTGTTTTAATTTTGTTATTTTTATTTTTAGAAAATATACAATATTGTTTTATGTAGATTTAATGTTTTTTTCAATTAAGATTATATGTTAGTTACTTAATTAATTTAGTTTTATTACAAATGTTTCAAAACAATAGGAAAATATTAGAAAATAGTAGGAAAATGTTATTTAGATAATTAATTTATTTTTATTACATATGTTTCAAAACATTAGGAAAAATTTCAATACATAAAACCAACATGAAACTGAAACATAAATCAACATAAACTCTAACAAATTAACCCTAACATAAAACTGAAACATAAATCAACTTAAAAGTTCTAACATTAACCCTAACATGAAACCTTAACCATATTGAACCCTAACATGAACCCTAAGTTCAAACCTTAGCAAAATGTTACAAAACATTAGGAAAATGAACTGTACAAGGCATTAACTTATTATGTAACATTCATGTATTAAACATAACATTGTACCCTAACATGTGAAACCGTAATATGAAACCAACATCTTGAACCCTAACATGAAACTAAAACATGAATTTTAACATAAATTTTAACATGTGAACCCTAACACATGAAACCCTAACCATATTGATCCCTAAAGGAAACCTAATATGAAACTGAAACATAAATCAACATAAACCTTAACGTGCTAAATTGAATTTTTTTTTCAAACATACATGTATTCAAGTATTTTTTTTAATCTATTTTATCTATCACATGACATGTCATTATCTAGAAACTAACATGAAATTGGAACATGTTAGCCAACATAAACCCTAACACTAAACAAACATATATGAACCCTCACCATAAAATTAAACCCTAATATGTTCAACCAACACATGAACCCTAACCTTCAACTAGAACGTGCTAGAAACCAACATGAATGGGCTAACCACAAACAAATTAATCCTAAACCTAATTGATAAATAAACCAAGTTGATCCCTAAACCTAAACATGAAACATTAGTTTACATTCAACTAGGCTAGTTGTAAACCTACAGACAAAATTGTTCCATAACTCAAAACCTCTTTTCCTTAAAAAATATATGCACATGTATGTATATATATGATTTTAAATCATTTTCATTTCAAATGTATATGCATTCAAGTGTTTTCTAGTTTATTTATTTGTAATGTACATGTGTTTAAAAATATATAATTAAATTAAAATTGGACCATGTACATTTGCAGCTTGATCTAGACATATATTCTTCTTTATACTTTCGAGCATATATACATTTATTTTTTCTATCACATGGCATCGGGTAGAGGGAGATCGCGTGTAGATTCTAGAGAGGGTAGGGAGGATTTATTTTCCAGTACCATAGCTCAATTAACATGAGCTATTGAGGTTCTTGATCAGGGTATCCATTCATCCACCACCCTCCCTAATAGGGATAGGGTGAAGGTCATTAGAGAGGACCTAGTTTGTATGATTGACATAGTTCAATCATACAACCCTTATGATAGCATATCTATTGATACATTCTATATTTCTCTCTCCTGCAAAATTACCGGTGTTGTGAAGTATAGAAAGATTGATTCATAGGTCTCCACCACTATGGTGAAGACTATGTTTCCTTTTTACTGAGAGAGAGCATAGGTTAGAGGCTATATGACTACGCGGTGTGAGGATGACCTTGTTGGACCGTTTATATATCCTTGATGGTTGGATGATTATCATAGGTGGCCCCAGAGGGATGAGCTTACACTATATTTCTGCAAACAATTATTTGTAGAATTTCATTTGCATCATGATGTTGATTACAAATATTTTCCCAGTTATGCTGGGCAGGGGATGGGGAGACTATCAGATAGATTAAAAGGGCCTAATGCCCCAATTCCCACTAATAAGAAGGAAAGGGTGGGTCTAAACCTTTTGGTCATACCAAAAGGTTTGGAAATGGCAGCTACAGGATAGACTGTACCTGATCATAGTATCAGGACAGATGTATTTTCTAGTATCATGAGTTTCACAACACAGGTTCATGAGATTTCATCTAATCATTTAGGGAGATAAATGTTTCATTCCATTTATGGAATTCCTCCACCTACACAGGCTATATCCTCTACTGATGATCCATACCATATAGTAGATATACCATCTCCCTTTGAGGTTGCAGCTATATTAGATATGGACCAGTTCTATCATATGTGCGCATATTTATCCAGTGATCTACTTTGTGCATATCAGGCTATACAAATTATTGTCAGGGTTCCTCTCAAGGATGTCCCAACATTTATCCCCACCATTCTCAGCAGATCTACTAGATCAGGTTCTCAGGGTGCACAGAGACATGAGGCTGATATTCCTGCACCACCTACAACTCCTCAACAGACTGTAGTTGGTGAGGATGCACCTCACTAGTCTACCCAGGCCACTTCATCATGTCCAGTTCATCAAATTTTTTACAGCTTGCTTACAGATGACTAGATTGATCCCTCACATCTATCCTTACATGATTCAGACTTACATGATTTAGAGTTGAGCGATATTGGGAGAGCATTACATGATGCTATGGTATATATTTATTTAAATTTTGATGTACTTATAAAACTTACAATTTAAATGACATAAATAATTTGAATTAAAAGTATGATACATATACATATACATATATATATATATATATATATATATATATATATGTATGTATATATGTATGTATGTATGTATGTATGTATGTATGTATGTATGAATGACACGCATATTTATTTTATTGCACACAGAGATCAGGAGGAGGTGGACCATCATCAGGTCACAGATCAGGACATGGTCCTAGTTGAGACATTTCATATCTTCTACATGTTTTTTCAGACATTTCATCTAGGTGTTATTTTAGACCTATACATTTACATGTTATTTCATATTTTAGATATTACATATATACATGTTCATTTTCATCATTTCATATATGTATGTATGTTATGTATATGTGAATGAGTTATTTCATATTTTAGGCATTACATATATACATGTTCATTTTCATCATTTCATATATGTATGTATGTTATATACATGTGAATGAGTTATTTCATATTTTAGACATTACATATATACATGTTCATTTTCATCATTTCATATATGTATGTATGTTATTTTATATATACATGTTCATTTTTGTCATCTCATATATGAATATGAGTTATTTCATATTTTAGAGTTGTTTTTTTATGTAAGTAACTAAGCTATTCAATTAACTAATCTATTCAATTTGTCATGTAAGTAATTTAAACTAATTTATAAGGGGATGTCTTAAGGGGAGATATAAAAACATATACATTAACACATAAATCTATAACAACATACATAAAAGCAATATAATTTAAACAAATTGAACCATCAAAATACAATTAACTAATCTATTCAATTTGTCATGTAACTAATTTAAAATAATCTAAAAGGGGATGTCTTATGGGGAGGTATCAAAGCATACACATTAACACATAAATATCTTTAAGAACATACATATCTAAGCAATATAATAAATGAATCAAACCATCAAAATACAATTAACTGATCTATTCAATTTGTCATGTAACTAATTTAAAATAATCTAAAAACATACACATTAACACACAAATCAATAATAACATACATATTTAAGCAATATAATAAATTAACCATCAAAATATACATTATAAAAGAATATAAAATATACCAAGAATGCATAGTTCTATAGAGTTCAAATTGTAGAGTTCAATAACATATATCCAATATCCAATACATTAAGTAAGAGTTCAAACTGTAGAGTTCAAATATGAAAGTATGAGAGCTACAAAAAGAAATTTATCCTAAAGCTCCTGATACATATAGTCTGGATCCTCTTTGTCTTTTATTATCTTGAAAAAAATTTCATGTTATTCAATAGGCAACCTCCACTTTTGATTGCCACGTCCTCTTTTTTGTAATGTCTCAAATTGCAACTTTGTTTCTATAACCAAGTGACTATAATGTAGAACTTTTTTACCAAACATATATTCAATAAATTGAATACTATTTCTGTCTATCTTTACTTGCTGATAATATGTTCCTTCAATAACAACTAAACCAGTCAGATATGACTGTCCATCACCATCTAAAATTTCTTCTCGCAATTTGTATTTTTCTTTCATGCATCTTAGTAGATAATAATCTACAGTTTCAGCATTGTCAGGATCCGCAACCACAACAAAAATATCACCTAGATACAAATGCAGATTAGATATTAAATTAAAATCAAAAGTACAATAAATTAAATTGAAATAAAAGATCATGTACATATGCATGTACCTGCAACAACCAAATTAGAAACACGCTCATAATCAGCTGAATATATAGGATCATGAATGTTTATGTCAGTGTCGTCATCTTCATAAGGAGGCATTCTGATTAACTCCTGCATATCCCATTGTGAAACATATGCATTTGCAATATTTTGACATTGACTCATTGGATTGTCCTCAACGCAGTCAACACAAAAACATGATTTTTTTCTTACTTGAATCAATAGAGGCTTGTGTTGTTTGGTACTCATCAATTGATGTAAAATTCTAATACCAACAATCCTTTGACAATTGTAAGGATTAGATCAGTCTATATCTGTTACAAATATGAAATAAAAGTTGTACATGTATTTAAATCAACGATTATGATAACATAGGTGAACATGAAATTAAATTTTAATTTAGACTTTTCCTACAAACTATAAATTACCTTTCACTTCGCAAAAATTACGTTTGTTGTATTGGGTGTCCCGAATAGCAAAATGATTTTTACACCATTCAACAATTTTCTTTGAATTCTCTATCATGTTACCTGTAAATTTCTAAACTATCAGTTTAAATTTCAAATACATCTAATTTTAAATTATAATATTTGTAAATATCTAGATCGATATATATATTTAACTACTATGTAATGCCCCAAATTCTATGTTAAAAAAACTCACCTAAATTTTTTTTTTTAAAAATGTTTATTATATTCTAGAAGATCTCATTTATGAACTTATGATGTATATATACTAATCATGTTAGAGTAAACAAATATAGTTCACTTTTTCACATACTTACTTGCTGTCTTGTATTTGAGTTCATGTACATATTTTTACATAGTTTAATATTTACATTTATAAATCTTTTAATCTCTACATATGCACAACTATGAACATACAAATTTTAATCCATTCTTATGCACCACTTTGAACATGTAGATTTTCCTTAATTCTCTACTAACATTTGTTTATAGATGATAAAATAACTTCTATTTAATTAGTTTTCTCTTTCATATACATAGTAGCTTACTTTCTCTTTTCTTTTTTCTTTTACAAATGTAAACTAAACTTAGACAATGTGATTTACATAGGCTTGAAGCTATCATTTAGAAATTTGAATAATTCATTTGCAGAGGAATAAACATTTACAATATAAGAATTCTTTTTCATATTTTCACAAGTTCATGTAACAATCATATACTTCTTTTATAATTGCAAAAATTTTACATACAATGAAATATCCTTTCTATGCTTGACAAGAAATACTTTGAAATGCACCTAATGCTGGTATCTTCATACAAGAGGATCAAGTCAACCTTGATTTTACAACTTTGATATTTTTTTT
>MU221857.1:449548-466823 GCA_018584345.1 Thuja plicata
TGTACATTAAATCAGAGAAACCTAATCTCATTAACTCAAATGTTACACTAATCATTCTAGATCTATATAAATCATGATGTAGTTTTTTAACCAGTTTACATACACATTAATTTTGTCAATTTGAAATAATTTATCAAGTAACCAATCATCAAGCAATTCTCATAATAATGTCATGAAGATTCATCAATATACTTCATCCCCTAACCTTTAACCTTCACAAAATTTCACATCACAATAATTAATCAAATTGTGGTTAATCATTTCCTAAACAACTCATATCAACATATATTTATATTCGAATTGTGACAACTTAATATTCAGCTAAATCAATCATGAAAAAGTCAGTCCTAATGTATCACAGTGTTAGCATTATGAGTATAGATAGCATCATAAAATGTAATATATTCATATCTACTATAATTGAACCTTGGCGTGAGGGTAAAAATCTTCTTAATTAATCATAACTTAAGACAATTACTAGGTCTATCATAAAGATAATGGAAAGGCTAAGATGGGTCTAGGGTGAGGCCTCACATACTATTCACACCATTTGTACCTGCAAGTGCATGTTGGCTAAGTGCATGCTTCACATATGCTCCTGCTCCATCGTGCTCTCCTTTTCCATGTCCACTTTCAAAGAAGTTCCACAAAAAATTAACATTGCGTCTAGCATGTTGCATAGCTAGCCAATTAAAGGCTTTTGCAGATTTAAATTATCCTACAACATTAAGTTACATTATATATGCAAGATTATGATCACATAATAATTTAACAAGTAATCAATAAGAATTTGAAAATGAATTGAAGTGCATACACTTACCTGCACAACCATTAGACCAAATCCAGTGTTGTGAAGCTTTTATCCCACGATTCGCAATATCTTCAAAATACATTGCAAAACAATGAGCCACATAGCTCCTATCATGAACCTTATCATCGCTGATATAGAAATGAACCTCTTTCATGATAATGTGTTCATTTGGATTGGTACTTTCTACCTCATCCAAATCAAATTGTGTGTGTCTATAGTTCACTTGCAAAAATATCGCAACTTGGTCAGAATGATAATATTGAGCTTGAAGCTCTGATTGAAGGGAGAATGTATAATTTTCAGAGAAATCTACAACTGAAAGAATACAACCAGGTGGAAAACAATTTTTTGAATTACGAAACTATTTAGCTTTCCATCTTGCACCATGACAATGCTAGATATGTGGATAAATCATAGTACAGAACCTGGTCATAAACTCAACGTAGGGAAATTCACTCTCCTTCAATACATTTTTTTTGGATTCATCTCCGCTCTTAGTTTGGTATGTCTCATATTCAAATCTCTTCCAAAAAACTGGTGTTGCAACATTAATATTCTCAATTTGCAATGGAAATTTATGTGAATCTCCACAATCACTGCATGCACTCTTTATACATTGTACTTTGAACTCATCTGAATCTTCTGATTTCTCACATAATATAGACTTCGCAAATTGTGTCGTACTTGCAGGGATGAGCATATCTGAATTAAGTACTTCCATAACCTTTTTATATGATTGCAAATATAGATGAAACTCAACATGATTTTGGTAACAACAAGTTTCACGTACCTTATTTATGCATACAAAGCAAGGGCACAACCTCTCAAACATTCTTTGACATATTTTCACATCTGAAATATCTTGTTTGAATGCTTCAAACAATTCACTTTGTGTTGTATCCATAAAATATTTTGGATGTGCAATTGTCATATTGGTCTCTTCATCTTTCATCTATATAGTATCCCTTCTATTAGAAGAAACACAAGAGTGAGCGGTCCAATATTCAATGACCTGTCTTTTTACATCTTCAAAAATTTTGTCTTTTCGAGGAAGTCTACAAATATTAACCCAATTCTTTTGAATATTTTCATCTAACATATTTCTCTTCCTAATATATCTTTGAATAGTTCTTCTAGATAAATTCATTAAATCATAAATTGCATATATTTTTTTCTTTGTGTCAACCTCCTACTAGATATAGTAGTCATCAATTCTCTACATGAAGCACTTAAATCAGCTCCTCGACTTGAGTTGTTAATGTCATTCAATGCATCCTGCAAATTTTCAACTATTGTTCGATTTACATTGTCTCCTATTTTTTTCTTGTTATCAACACCTAACAACTCCAAAACAGGAGTCATTTCCTTTTTCCTGAATAACCTAGCAAATAATTGTGCTTTTCCAATCAGACTATTACTTTGAAAATATTCATCCAAAATATTTTTTCATTTTTTTATTGTACTTTCAGGTACCAATTCGTCAGATGAAAATTGACTGAAAAATGAATCATCACCCATCTCTATCAAATTGCCCATGTCAAAAGATATATTTTCATCAATTGGTTCCCCTACTTGAATTGGATCTTCTTGGACTTCAACAGGTTCATCTTCATTGCATTTTGTATGACATTTCATTTTGTCATCCCTTATTCAATCATATTTTTTTGTTCTATTTCTTTTATTCCCCATTGCGCAATTTGTTCAACTTGAGAGCTTTGATTCACTTGCACACACAAAACCATATACAATTGATAAAAAATTCAAAAATAATATTGATAATTTCATAATTTAATATTGAACAATGCTTTAATTAAAAACATAAATAAATCTCAAAAAACTATAAAAACT
The DNA here is from genome assembly GCA_018584345.1 of Thuja plicata. Classification (NCBI taxonomy): domain Eukaryota; kingdom Viridiplantae; phylum Streptophyta; class Pinopsida; order Cupressales; family Cupressaceae; genus Thuja; species Thuja plicata. The sequence continues at coordinate 452,208 of MU221857.1, forward strand.
TGCAAATAATACAAACCTCCTTGATAATTTTAATTCTTAGTTGCCCTTTAACACCCAAAAATATGTTTTTTTAACAATTAAAAAAATGATTTTATTAAAAAAACCTTTTTTAAGTCAGAATAATTGATTTTTGTTTTTAATTTATTTAAAAAAAAACCTTTTATATATATATCAACTTTGAGGTTCGTGGTCATCCATGCAACCATGTTTGGTCAGCCTATGTTTCGAACGGACCTGATTCGGCCGGACCCGTTTCGGCTGAAACTACTTATGTGGCAGCCAAATTTTAAAAAAAAAGGAAAACTTGAAACATGTCATTTCTGGGGCTTATTTTTCAACCAAAACTGAATTGTTCTTAAAATCTAAAAATATCCTTTTGTAGAGCTCTGAATCTAGATTATGGTCATATAAGTTTTATAGTGTTTTGATTAAATATAATATATTATAAGTTAAAAAAACTGCAAGTAGGTATTTTAACATTGAAGAACATGCTCATTCAAAAAAAGATAAAAATAGAAAATCATGTCAGAAAATTTTAAAACTTATATTTAACACTAGAGGAGAGAGTCCTCTTCAAGAATATATAATTTGTTTTGTATTTGGTGTAGATTTGCTAGGGAAAATTACGAGGGAAATAAAAACTGTTAATTTTAGGTAAGGCCGACTTTGAATAGTTATAATAGACAAAATATATACCGAAAACCAATCTTTCTTTTTTTTAGCATTAGTTGTACATGTCATCTAAAACATATTCTGAAATCGAAGGAAAAAAATATTATTTACATATATTTTGTTGGTGGGAACTAGACCCTCAATTTTCAACATTTTTCAACAATTAAAAAATGGACTTCAAAAATTAAAAAACTATGTCAATTCTACTTCAAAAAATTTTAAAAAAATTATAGGCATAAACTACATCCAATTTTACATATTTCATTAGTTTACATCATTTTCAAATTATAAACACAAATACCACTTTTATGTCATTGAAGTTTAACTATTTTGCATGTCGTGGTCCTCTTCCTTTGTAAAAGTGTGACACGGGTTTGTACTTTTACCCTTGTAACTTGGCAAGTGGATTGTCAAACAAATATTTTAGTGATCTTTTGAAGAAGATCATATTCAACTAGATAGGAATGCATTGATGATTTGATTAGATAGTTGTTGAAACCCTATCCTAGGTTTCATCTTCTTACTTATGCCTTTTCTCTCTCTGTTGTAAGTGTTTGAAAGTTTGGGTTTCCAAGCTTGGTCACAGGGAATATAGCAGACTGTATCATATTGTATGGAGACTGTATGGAAATTTCTTGTAATATTTAGCATATTATTGAAGTGGTGAATTTCAGATCATATTAGAGCATGTACATGATTCATCATACTTAATACAACTATTTCATTTATAGGTCTCTCCTTGGTGTCAATCTTATGAGTTTTGGGTTTTCTGATTCATTGTATAGGGTTACCTATGCATGTGTTTTATTTCATAGTTATTGATCTAGGATCAAGTGAAACATACTTTGGATAGGGCATAAACTCATTTTTATTTGTCTACAAAAGGATCTTATAAGTAGTGGTTAGTCTGGAGTGATTATGTTTATGTCTTTTAATCTTTGATAGTAGTTGGTTCATGTTTCTGTATTTGCATTTGAGATTTGCCCAATGGATAAGGTACTGATCAAGGATTAGTAATTTTTTTTGAGATGCATGTTTTTATAGGCATTGGGCTATATCCTACATCTTTCTACATCAAAACCATATTCAAATCCCTATTATTTGAGGTTGTTGTTTGTTGTCCCATATGGTAATTGAGTGTCAATGAATGTATGGTTAGCATTTAGCACTTTCTTATCATAGATCTGTTGTTAAATCCATAAGTAAGTGAGGAGTTGTGAAAGTTATATAAATATGGATTAGGTGTACCCGCCTTGGTTTAATAGAGCCAGAAGTGTAGATGACATTCTTGTCCCTATAGTTGGTCCATTTGTCTTACAGAGCTCTCATACTTGGAGTTAACCACTCCTAACATTAGTCTCAAGGCATGTTGGTATATTTAAGTAGCATAAATGTTTTCAAACACCAACAAGATGGCAACTCTACTAGGGAACATAGAAGAAAAACTGGTCAGTGAGTTTAAATGAGTTACTTCCTTGCCTTGCTAACTCAATCCCAGAATCTGATTATAGACTCATGGTTTTCAAAGTGATACTCTTCATAATTATAAGGGTGATTATTTTGTGCTTGTGTGTCATTAAAAAGTGTCTGAAAGTCATAATTCTAAAAATGATACAAATACTATCTCACTTTTGGTGAGTGGCGACTCCGAGTTCTCTGATTTGTACTAGTGTGCATGTTTGAAAAAAAACTACAAAGAAGAGGTGGACTTGCAGTAATAGAGGAAAAAAATAATAGGACTCCTATGACTATGAGCATAGTCAAGAGAGTAATCATAAGGGACCCTATATTATGGTCTGTTGTGATTTCTCTATTTTAAAAAAGGCTAGATTTGGGAATTGCTACTCAACTATGTTAAAGTTTTCCTCTGCAAGGATATGGCGACTCTAAAAATTGTGAAGGTTATTTGGAGGTGATTTTTGATCCCCAAGTTTGCAGAAACTTCATCACATCTAGGTATTTCATTTTCATTGAATCATCTTTATTCTATGAAAATATGTTCTTAAATTTTTCCCTATTAAGTGGTTATCACTAGTTGAAAGAGAAGAGAGAGGCAGTTTGTATTTATCCTACATGCTAAGATGTCTCAAGTGTATAGGAATAGGTTGTATGGGGATATCAATTTAAATGGTCTCCTAGGTTTCCCACATCCTATTCCATCAAAAGTCAGGGACCACTTGCATAGGTTTAATGGTTTGAAAGGGGAATCAGCTAAGAAAGATCTAGATAGTTTCAATATTTTGATAGATGATTATGAGGTGGATCATGAGGACATTATTATGAATTTGTTTGCACAATATTTAATAGATGGTGTAAGATATTGTTTTTCATTCTTGTTGCTTCAATCTATCAACTCATGAGAATAATTGCAAATAGGATTTATTGAATAGTTCAGAGAACATGTGAGTGAGTATGACTTGATCACTTATCTTTTTAAGGTGCATATTGGAGATGAGGAGCTTGTGCCTACATTTAATCTTAGATTTAGTAGAACTTTGAAAAGAATCCATGAGAAATGTAGACCCCATGATTCTATGGCTTTGGTTGTTTATCTAAATGCATTTGGAAAAAGGATGAGCTACTTGTTGAGAGATATGGGGCCTCAGACTTTGTATCAAGCTTTTATGGAAGCACTAGATATTGAGAACAATCTAAAGTATGAATTTATCTCAAGGCATTTTTCAAAAGCAATTGACAGGGATTATTGTCATAAGATATCTGAATCAGCTGATAGATGTGAACTAAAAAGTGATAGTCATTGTCAAGATGTTTCTATATCTGCTAATCCTCCTAACCATGTTGTAAATTCTATACCAAGGCATAATTTGAATGAGGAGTGTCTTCTACAAGGAATGATTACCCCTCACATTAAGGATGACATGGTTAGGAAAGAATTGTCTAATTTGGTTGCCCCACATATGGATATATATTGGGGCTACACACCAAATGAAGTGGAAACTAGTTTTTCTAATCATAAGGCTGCAGAGAAGAATAATTTGTAGTTAGGTGTGGAAAATGCATAGGAAGCAGGTTATTCTTCAGATGATGATTATGAAACCTTAAGTGATGAAGCTTCATCAAAATTTTCTGATACTAAGAGTGAGGATGAAGAATGCATATCATGGCTAGATGAGGATGATGTTTCTCAGCCCATATATTTTTCATATAAGGATACTCAAGAAGATATATGCCAAGAATTGGTTGAGGAAGAAGCTCTAAGGTGTCAGAATGGTCTTGATTTGTTTGACGACAAGATGATGGTTAGTATACAACCTTGTGAAAGGGGTGAGACTTTGTCACCTCTTGGATTTTTCTATAAGGATGCTGATTCATTGGAAACAATGACGAGTTTCATAGGCATGTTGGATAGGGGATGTTCATACAAGAATTTTTCACCAAGGAGAAATCAAATGAGGCCTTGTGACAGTTTTGATCAGTCAACCTATTTTTTTCTTTAGATGACTTTTCATGTGAGCAACGATTGAGGGATCATGCATCTGATGGCAGTGTTACTAATGTGAAAATTTTTGATGATACTTTTTTACTTTCATCTAGATCAATATCTTGCAATGACTCTAATGAGGAAGAGGGGGGAGATAGTGATATAGAGCCGTCATGTAGTGATCATGAGTTCTCCTCTTGTTCAAACTCTGATTTTTCTCCCTTTGAAGAAGGTGAGTGTGGCATAGATGTGGGAAGTCACATTAGTATATTTTCTAATGTGCTATTTGATATAGATAGCATTTTGGATCAGCCAATCCTTTGTCATAGTGATTTTGATAGAGATCTGTATGTTGTTTCTAATCCTTTGTTTTAGGATTGTGATGAGGAACTAGATAGTGTGAATGGTAACATATATATGACATAATATGAGTGCTTATCTTTTCAACTAGATGACTTTGAAAGATGTGGTTGTGAATCAAAAGATGATAGGCATTGCCTTGTTTCTATTTTTCCTTTACTTGGTGAATGCAATATGGATGTACCACATCAATTGCCTTTCCAAGTTTTGCCTGATTCTCTTCCAAGCTTAAATAATGAGTATGCTGATACTATTTTCTATAGTATTAGGCTAATGGAACATTTTTGTAGTTCTGATCAGACAAATGGAAGAGGGATTTTTTGCTTGTTTATAGTGAAAGGGATGAAGAAGTTTTTTTTGATAGAGGCAAGTAAAATTTGAGATATTGGTGATGGTGGCATACCATCATAACTAATTTGATCCTCTTCAAATCAGAAAATAAATTGCAGAGGTGTTGATTGTGCTGGTAGGGGTAGGTTTTCCTCTTGTTGTTTCCTTTTTTCTATCTTAGGTTTGGATCCTTATTATGCCTGCAAGATATATATATCCCCAGTCAGAGTCACTTTAAGGAATAAAAATGAAACTAGGGCTTCCATGGTGGTTTTTTTGAGATTGTAGAGTGTTTCCAATCCTCTCTTTGTGTGAAATGGTTGCAGAAGAGTGTTATGGCCTTGTTTTTTCCTCTTTTGGTTACTTTTATGGATTCAAACCAGTCGTTTTTGTCTCTACTTCTTCACTGGTGTGTTTAGTTATGCAGTCACTTTGGTCATTTATCCCACATTGGTCGTGTCATGAGGTACCTTAGTATTTTTATGTCCTAGCCCAAGGTGGTTAAGTGTTGAAAGGCAAGCGCCTTTTTGGCCGATAGTTTGAGAAGTATTGTGGTTAAGTGGTTGCTAGTTGGTGGATAGATGGTTAAGTTTTGGTGGGGCCATGTCAGAGAGATGCTCAAATGGTAATGAGGATGAGGATGACAAGTGGAAGCAAGGCATGACCATGTGGTTTGAGTCAGCATAGGTCCAGTCAGATCATGTGGTAGTGTGGAGGTGACATATGGCTGGTCTGACAAGTGGTGGGTTAGGTTGGATGGATACGTGGAAAGGTCCCCACAAGTAGCATGGTGCCACATGGCATAGGTCAACAAGGTGTTTTAGTGGACTGAATTAGTGGATGACACTTGGCAGTAGATGGACGAGGTTCATGAAGGCTAGATGAAAATCCAATGACAATGTGCTACCATGTGAAGGAAAATTGCAAGGATGTTAAGCATCGCGTGGTAACAAAATGGATGATGTGTGTCCTAGGTGATGAGATAAGGGCATGGGGCCCGCATGAGATAAATTAAATAGGTGGTTTTGAGGGCCAGTGGGATGGTGCCACATAGATGTCAATGAGGTTTGACTGGGAAAAAGTAACTTTCATTTTGCTCAGTGACCTAATAACTTAAGGTGTATCTATGGTCACTTTTTAAAGTTTCAAAAGGGTCATGATCTTGGCTGTCAATTGCATCTGGTGCCTGTGAAGTAGCCATTATGGTTTATTTTTAAATTTTAAATCTTTCTCTGTGTGTTTTCAGTGTGATGGCATGTTCTCAGACTCACAACAGAATGGTTCGAGGTTGTCTTGGGCTGTGATCAGTCTTAATGACACCGTTCAGTGGCTAGGAATGTTTCTATAGATCTAAAATGCATTCAATGCAGTATGGTGGCTTTATGGATCTCTGATTTCTTTCTATTTCAAGATGTTTTCTCCCATATTGTGGATGTCCTGGATTAATGTGATTGGATCTTAGCTTTGTAACTTGGCAAGTGGATTGTCAGACAAATATTTTAGTGATCATTTGAAGAAGATCAGATTCAATGTGATAGGACTACATTGATGATTTGATTACATAGTTGTTGAAACCCTATCCTAGGGTCTCACCTTCCTACTTATTCATTTTCTCTCTCTGTTGTAAGTGTTCAATATTTTGGGTTTCCAAGCTTGGTCCCAAGGAATATAGAAGACTATATCATATTGTATGGAGACTGAATAGGAAGTTCTTGTAATATTTAGCATATTATTGAAGTGGTGAATTTCATATCAAATTAGAGAATGTACATGATTCATCATACTTAATACTTATTCTAGTTATAAGTCTCTGCTTGGTGTTAATATTATGAGTTTTGGGTTTTCTGATTCATTATATAGGGTTACCTATGCATGTGTTTTATTTCATAGTTCTTGATCTAGGATCAAGTGAAACATACTTTGGATATGCCATAAACTCATTTTGATTTGTCTACAAAAGCATCTTATAAGTAGTGGTTGGTTTGGAGTGATTGTGATTATGTCTTTCAATCTTTTACAGTAGTTGGTCCATGTTTCTATATTTGCATTTGAGATTTTCCCAATGGATAAGGCACTGATCAAGGATTAGTAAATTTTTTTGAGATACATGTTTGATAGGTGTTGTTCTATATCCTGCATCTTTAAACATCAAAACCATATTCAAATCCCTATTATTTGAGGTTTTTGTTTATTGTCCCATATGGTAATTGAGAGTCAATGAATGTATGGTTAGCATTTAGCACTTTCTCATCATAGATCTATTGTTAAATCTAGAAGTATGTGAGGACTTTTGAAAGTTATATCAATATGGATAAGGTGTACCCACCTTGGTTTAATAGAGCAAGAAGTGCAGAGGGTAGTCTTGTCCCTATAGTTGGTCCAGTTGTCTTGCAGAGCTCTCATACTTGGAGCTAACCACTCCTAACATTAGTCTCAAGGCATATTGATAGCTTTAAGTAGCATAAACATTTTCAAACACCAATAGATTGGTTAGAAACTCATGAGGTCATATTAGATTATAGAAAGAAGACCATTCATTGCATTGATGATTTGTGCAAGCAGAAAATTATAGTTGGGATCCTACGACCAATATCTCTTCACATGATATTAGCAATGCATCTCAAGAGATGCATGTGAAGGGGATGTCAATTTTTTTTCCTTCTCAGTAAATTATCTTTTTGAAGGGGAATGTAAAGAAATAACAATGGAACACCCACTGATTCAAGATTTTTCTGATGTATATCCAATAGATATTCTGGGAATGCCTCCTAAAAGAGATATAGATTTCCACATAGATTTGGTACCAAGAGCATAAGCAATCTCCAAGGCCCCTTATCGCATGAAAACTTAGGAACTAAGTGAGTTAAAATTGTAATTAGAAGAAATTTTGGAAAATGGATTTATTAAACTGAGTGTGACACCTTGGGGTGCTCCAGTTATTTTTGTGAAGAAAAAGGATGGCTCTCTCAGGTTATGCATTGACCATCGGCATCTCAATAAAATTACCATTAAGAATAAGTACCCACTACCTCCCATCGATGATTTTTTTGATCAAATGAAAGTGGAAAAAGTATTTTCTAATATTGATCTTAAGTCAAGCTATCACCAGTTAAGAATCCACAAAGCTCAAATTCATCATACAACCCTTCATACTTGGTATGGCCATTATGAATTTACCATAGTACCTTTTGGTCTTACTAATGCACCTTCAGTATTCATGATCCTTATGAATGGGGTATTTTGGTATTTATTGGATAAATTTGTGATTATCTTTTTGGGTGATATATTGGTATACTCAAAAATAGTGGAAGAAAATGAACATCTGTGGCAGTTGTTGCAATGCCTTTGAGAAAATTAGTTGTTTTCCAACTTAGAGAAGTGTGAATTATTTCAAACAAAAGTTAAGTATCTTGGCCATGTTATCTCAAGGGAAGGAATATTAGTTGACCCACAAAGATACAAGCCATAATAGAATGGAAAATACCCACAAATATCTTAGAAGTTTGTAGTTCCATGGTTTATTTGGTTATTATAGGTGTTTCATCATGGGTTTCTCCAGATTATCTCATCCCATAACTTCCTCAAAAAGAAAGGGGAAAACCTTCAATTGGACAGAGAGATGTGCATAAGACTTTCATTGTTTAAAGGAAAATTTAACCAATGCCTTGATTTTGGAAGTACCTAACCCCTCTAAACACTTTGTAGTTTGTACAGATGCCTCCTTGGAAGGAGTAGGAGAAGTACTAATTAAACAAGGAAGAGTTATTGCTTATGAGTCTAGGAAACTTAAGGACCATGAGCTTAACTAACCTACACATGATTTGAAATTGGAAGCCGTAGTTCATGCCCTAAACCTATGGAGGCACTTCTTGTTAGGGAATCGGTTTCAGTTATACATAGACCATGAAAGTCTCTAGTACATATTCACTTAGTCAAATCTTAATCGCAGAAAATGAAGGTGGATGGAATTTTTATGTGAGTATGATTTTGAGTTCAGGTATATTCAAGGAAAAGAAAATATGGTAGAAAGCATTTTAAGAAGAAGGAGACATCATGAACTATCATCTCTCTCCCTTAATACCCACTTGAGAAGTCATTTTTTGTAGACACTCCCTTCAGATACTTGGTACAAAGAAGTGAGAGTGGTATTAGAATCAGGAAGGGCCTTAGAGGGAAGATTATGGGGACACTCTTTAGAGTCATACATGTTATTAAGACAACTAGGTAAAATTAATGTACTACTTTTAGGTGACCTTCAGAAGGTCATCTTGATATAAGCTCCTTGTGCTCCCTATTCATCTCATCTAGGAGTTAAGAAAATGCATACTGACCTTCGACAGATATATTTTTGGTCAGGTATGAAGAGGGATATAGAAGATTTTGAGGCTAGGTGTTTGGTATGCCAAAGGGTTAAGGTTGAGCATCAACAAAAAGCATTCCTCCTTCAACCACATCTTATTCCATAATGGAAATGGGATACAATATCTATGGATTTTATTGTGGGACTTCCAATTACTCATTAGAGACATGAGGCAGTCATGGTCAAAGGGAATGTGGTGGCTTCAAATAGGCCACTCTTTATAATTTCCTTCATGCAGGCTTCTTCCACCTAGCTCGTCAACCTTTCCTTGAAGTCTTCTAAATCAAATTGCATGAGAAAAGTATCTCCTAATTCTGGAGAATTACAGACTAGACTAACCTCATTGTCAAGAATATGGAAAGCATACTTCATGTTTATAGATTTTGCATAACCAGGAGATAATAGTTCCTCAATAACACCACAACTACAATAAGTTATTGACAGGAAGAAAGGTTTTGAGACTCACCTTGTGAGCTATAATCACCTGCAATCTCCACACATGAAAAACCAACTTTACCTTCGTCGCTTCTCCTTTGAATTAACAAGTGTGACCATTTAATTGATTTATGCCTTCTTAAATATTCACTATGGGTAAAATCCTGGCAATTTTCTATATGAGTTGTCAGCCCATGTTGATTAGTGATGAAAAGATATTCATCACAATGTGAAAATTTAATAACCATAACATCATGGTATAACCTCATTCTTTAATAATTTCATCCACCTTTGCCAGCTCATTTAACTCATATTTTTGTGAGATCATGCAAATATTCCCCTTGAAAATTGTGGCTGCCACTCCTAAACTCATCATTAAAAATCACCTTTTTGAAAAGTCTATGTATTTTCTTGTACCCAAAGAGCTCATTGAACCTATCAAAAAGTGGTTCATCAGATTCACACACTTTGAAATTATGTGCACATCCCAAGACAATGAAACAAAAACAAAATCATTCTTATTTGGACTGATGTTATAGGTTTGTAGGGAATGGTAGTGTTTGAACCTTGAACCTCAATGAATTGAATGAACCTAGGGAGAAAATCTTTCATTTAGGTTCAATGAGTTTGAAGAGTTCAAATATTTGATCTTTGGGGACTTAACAATTTTGACTAGGATGACAAAGACTAATGAACTCATTAAACTTATACAAACATGATGAACCATTATGAACTCCTTTAATTGAAAAAAAAAGAACCACGATGAAATTTTCTCTGGATTCAAAGACTAAGGTAGAGACTTCCTTTCTCACGACTTAAAATAAAAATTTTTGGGGTGCAGAGCATGACAACATGCCTGTAGGTCCACCCCATTTTGCTCATGGAGATAGTCACATTATCCAAACTGTCAATCAATGTACACAAGAGAAGTAAAAGGATTACTCATACATAAGACACATTGCATATATTCCAAGCAAGATAAATACTCTATCAAGTGAATCCAATTCATTACCATGAAACCTCAATAACAAGGGTGATACCAAGATAAATCCACAAAGGGCCACTACTAAAGTAAACATCAGGGTTGGATGTAAGAGACCAAAAATAATGAGTTTCATCACATAGAAAAACCAAATAATTCTTTCTTGAAGACAAGGAAACTTAATCATGCTAGATCAATTCCCTGTGGATGGCTAAGCCCTCCCAATATATCCCTAGTCTTTACAATCACTCAAGGAGTTCAAGGAATATTCTTATTTATCTTATTGTTATGTTTTTCCCAAATTTTTTATTCATGTTATCACCCACATCAATTAACTCTTCAGTGAGCTACATGGGAAACCACTATGGGCCCCAACTCCCATTGAGAGCTACTACCTAATTCAAACTTTAAAACCTACATATAAGCTCATCTCATTCCCATGAACAAGGTAAAATTCCAAAACCAATGAAACAAAAGTACCCTTTACCAAAATTTTAGTTTATAATCATGCACATATCACACTTAATTGACCTCACACAAAGAGTATAGTTATCAATATGATCCCATAATGAAATTTGCAAATATATTATCATTACTCCACATCACAATTTTATATTCAAAATTTAAAATAAAAATTTTTATTTTCTAAGAAATACCAAAAATTGGCGAAAACTAATCCAAGAGGCCATCCTTATTTATGGACCTCTGAAAAAATAAAAAATAAAAAATTCAAAGATTAAAATTCTATGCCTCCTTCGATCGTGATCTGTGGATCCCCAAGCTTTCCAAAGGCAAGGGTCAGTAGAAAAGGTTTCACAAATGATATAAACCAAATACTCAACACTACTAAAATGAATAACAATGAAATGTAATCAATAAAATGTACAAGCAAGAGAAAGGAAAACAAATAAATGCAAACCCCACGATGCTTGAAGCTTCTATTGTTTCTCTCTACTCCTTCTGAAACACTGTTCTTGATGCTCAGTATTGGCGGGACAGCATCTATGACTTGAGAAGTGTCAAGAATTTGCTAATTGAAATGGGTGTGTGATTGCAAGATGGCTTGAATGCTAGAACCAAACTAACAGAGTAATGGCACACGAGAACTTGAAATCCTGGATCCTTCAAATGGTTATGAAGGTTTTATTATATAGGATTTGGTGATGATATGAACGGTTGAGATCAATCCTAGAGATAGGGAGATGAATGGTTGAGATTAAAAGGAACTGGAGAAGCCATCAGTAAACTCCACCTCTTCATTTGGTAAATTTGAGATAGAGTTTGGTTGACTGAAGAGCTAATTATGAGTTACCTTTTTAAACTGAAGAGCTGGGTGAAGTTACCCATGTGGACTGGAGAGATGGGTGGAGTAACCCATGTGATCTGATTGGAGTTATCTCTTTGAAGCTAAATGAGTATTTAATTCATTTATTTAATAATTGTTCTCAACATGTGAGATAATTGAATTCTTTTTTATTAAGAATTGCTTTATTTGATGAAATTAAATTAATTTAATTGGAAGAATTTAATTAGTAAGTTTAATTTTTTAAATTTAAACTATAGGAAATTGAGTTTAATTAATTTATTAATGGTAATTAATCAATTAAAGCTAATTAATTAAATAAAATTAATTATTTTATTAATTTTGGGAATTTGATTAGATGATTTTGGGAATGAATTTAAGAGGAAAATAAATGATTAATTAATGATTAAAAAACCATTAATTAATAGATGAAAATTAGTATTTTTATTGTAAAGTCGCAAGCCTGTCCATTTTAGGGTGTCTACATTTGCCCCTCTTTGATGTGATGTGACTTGTCACAATGTGTCAAAGATTCTTTGATTTTTCCCTAGCTTGCCCTGGCAGTAGTAGGTGTATTTATGCCCCCTCAACAAATTTGAGTGAAAAGTCACGAGACGAGCGTTGATTTGTTGAAACTGCAATTTCTAAAACTGGGTAGCTGACAGATTTGAAAAATGGTTTAATATGCCCCTGTTATTGACTGTCAAATTCTCTGGGGACCGGGAAGAAATTTCAGAGCTCCTAGTGAAATTAGGGTTTTTTGGAACCCCTATAAGTAGCGAAGAGAGCTCTTCATTTGTCACTTTGCGATCGTGGAGCTCTAATATCTTGGTGAGTTTGTTTTCTGATTTTTGCCTTCTTTTCTCCTATTTTTGAGTGATGGCTGGCCTTCCTAGTGTCATGCACATCTCTGACCGAGTCCAAATCTACTGTAGACCAGCTGACTCTAGACATCTGGTGAGTTTTCTTGCTTTGCATGTCATTAATGCCTGCATTTATTTCTTATAAAATCTTAGTTTTTTGTAAATTTGCAAAGCCTGCCACAATCGGTTGCAATTTTGCCGCAATTGTGGTTTAAATGCCGCAATTGCTAGTTTAATACCACAATTGATAAGTGTTCTGCAGTTGTGTATGTAAAATACTGCAATTAAAATTTGTGTGCCACAGTTGTTGTTTATGTTTTGTAATCACTTAAAAGTACTGCATTTGCCTTGCTTTATTACCACAATTGGTTTTTTAGCACTGTTTGCCTGATGTCCTTGTCTGTTATCTTCTTTTTCTTGCTTTTGTTACTTTCCTCAATGACTAAAACTGATAATTTTCTGATTGTATTCTATGTGCAGTTCACTGCGTAGATCTTGCACTGTTGGGAGTCTAGGTCGGCGGGACTCATTTATCAATTTTAGCTGAATGAGGATGAGAGGTCAGTGCTTCGTGATCTTGGTTTATACTAGTTATGTTATATGCCCGAGATCACGACCAATAGGGGTCTGATCTCCACTCTTATAGAGTGGTGGAATTCAGAGACTTTCACTTTCTAGTTACCCACCAGGGAGTGTACCATGACTTTGGAGGATGTGTATCACATCCTCCAACTCCCTATCCAGGGCGAGCTTGTGGAGTATTCCACATGCATTGGTGTGGTTGCATTGACTGAGATTTCTAGATTGCCCCAGGATCAGCTCAGGCTTTCTGGTGACTATGACATTCCTTGGTCTAGATTCAGGTTAGGCCTTGATAGACTGTCCACATTGCTGGGTAGTTTGATATGTGGGATTCTATGCCTCGATCATTGATAGCATGGTTTTTCTTTCAGCTTTGGTAGTGTCTTGCAGAGTATGGTCCGGGACCATACCATCTTTTCTTGGGGTCCATGCATGTTGGCCCACATACATTTTCACATGTTGTATGTGACTTACATTGATGGTAAGTCACTCGGCTGCAGTGCTACTTTGCTACAGATTTGGGCATGGAAGCATATTGCAGTCTGTCATCCTGTTGGTGCCCATGCTCTCCCAGCAGATAGGTCATATGTTTTCATGTATGATGGAGCCATTGTATAGACACATATGAGTCACTTGTCTTATTGGTAGCAACCTTTAGATATGATCCCTTATTTCATATGGAGGTCATATAGAGATTGTCCCATCTGGGATGGAGAGGACATTCATCTACCATTCTATTGTCAGTGGAGATACTTGATTGGTCGCATGACCGATCATGTTCATATGATAGATTTTCACAACACCGATAGGGTGTTGTGCTAGTTTGGGGAGTAGCAGGATGTATCTAATTCATATGCATACTTTTCTTGGAGGTTGAGGGATGTTGCTATTTGGGGTGATGTAGTATCGCTTGATGCTACTCGCACTAAGTTTTTTGGTTTACTTCCTGTGGCATGGACCTAGCACTCTACCACTGTCGACCTAGGTTTATCTTGTTTTTGATTGCTTATGTACTTCCTTTCTGCTCTTTGATTCTTTCTCATATCCCATTTTTATACTTATGTTTTTATCAATATGGTACTAATAGGTGAATTTGTCTTTTGCAGTCACTACACCACAGTATGATGCCCATTGGTTGTAGCATCGACTGATTGCACTGACAGATGTCTTGTGTCCTATTCCTAGGACTATTATGAGGAGGGCCCAATGGGTATGGTGTGGTAGGGGAGGCCATAATGGAGGGAGAGGTGGTGGTAGGGGAGGGAGGGAGAGATGGTGGACGGGGTG
>MU221857.1:466873-480891 GCA_018584345.1 Thuja plicata
GGGGTGGGAGGGATGGTGGAAGAGACGAGAGATGGGGAAGGGGTGATGATGGAGGTGATGATCCTAGTCCTAGGGGTGCTGGTGGTGGGGTTAGGACTAGGGGTGGCTAGAGTGGGGGTCAGACTAGTACTCCTAGGGTTGGGTTGGGCACCATTGAAGAGGATGAGGAGGCCATAGAGGAAGAGGCACCTCCGTTGGTTCGGAGAGTGCGCAGGCAGACAGCTGTAGTTTTGGCTCCAAGACATTAGGATAGAGTTATTATTAAGGATGTTGACATAGAGATTGCTGATATAGATGAGAAGGCTCTAGATGAGCAGAGTGTGGAGACAGGTTCCTCTAGAGATAGTGGCAATAATGGGAGTAGCGCAGGGGAGAGTTTGGTGAGTGCAGATGATTCTGTGGTTTTTAGGCAGAGAGGAGATGAGGGATTGGGGGACAGGACAGAGGAGGGAGATATGGACGCTGCTATGGGTGGTATGGATGATGATCCCTTGGAGGTGGAGCACCTCACCCAGCAGGTTCAGGAGCTTCAAGCCTGTCTTGCCTTATCTGATGCACATGCTACTACTTTAGAGGCCCGTGTTATAGCAGCTAAGTCTCGTGAGTGACAGGCTCATTCTAAGGTTTGTTCTTTCATTGATAGTATATAGGATGTTGCACACAAAGATATTCTAGACAGGTATTATAGATCTAGGAGAGATGCTCAAAGGGAGATTGATTATTAGAGATGCCATTATAAGGGCACATTTCCTGCAATGCAGAGGGTGCCTAGCTACACAGCTTCGCAGAGATCTAGAAGGGCTCAACATTCTCAGAGTAGTGGTGTCAGAGCTCTTGGGTCCTCTGATAGGATAGATTCTAATATGCCACCCCCTCATCCACCTCCTGGCGAGGGTGGGGGTAGCTCTTGTTGACCATGTATGATGTACCATTTTTGTAGTGATTCCATTGTATACTCTCAGTAGTACCATTTTTGTATCTTGACACACTGATATTTATTGATATACATGTTGATTACCTTCTTTGATCAGACTTGCAACCCTTCATAGTACTTATATATTTTGATTTATATGAGATGCTGCTATTGTTTTTGATATGATGTGCAATGGTTTACTTGCTAGATGTATGATTCTATATGATTTGGTGGTTTATACGATGAGATTATATGCAATATGATTCTATTATGCAGACTCGTATATGGATGATTTAGTTTTCCTATGTTACTGACATGTCATGCAAGATGGTGGATATGAAATGCATGTTTATATGAAATGCTTTATGGATGCATGTGATTTTATGATTTATCATGTATGCGACTACCATGTTTTTTCTTTTTTGTTGTACTTTAAATAGCATGAATGCAATCAATTATGCACAAAATATCTGAGTAATGCATGTGTTAGTTAGAAAGAAGTTAGTTTTGATAGATGTTCTCTGAGATTGATCTAATAGAATGGAATGATAGAAAGGAAATTCTTTTGCATTTTTGGATAGATATGATCTGATAGAAAGGATGAATGTCCCAAGTTGCTACCCCTGTTTCCAATATTTGTCATCATTGCATCTTTTTTTGTATTTTCTGATATTCCAAAAGAGTGTCGAATGATCCAGATCACATACCACCAAGATACCACCATGACCTCTTGATAGCGGAATGAGTAGAGAGATTGAATAGAAAGGGACCCATAGTGCACCCAAATATTGACCATCTGGGTTCAACTATGTTCCCTGTTTGAAAAGAAAGAGAGCCAAAAGCACCCAGATATTGACCATCTGGATATTGCTTGTCCGCTAAATTAATCTAAAACAAAGAAACCAAGATAGAACTCCTATGCACCTAGAGTCTATCTGGATAACATTGTGAGCTCTTGATTTCTAAAAGGGAAAGCCAAGAAAACAAGATAGAAATCCTACACCCCTAGAGTCCATCTGGATAGCATTGTGAGCTCTTGTTTGCAACATAAAGGGAAAGACCATAGAAACCAAGATAGAACTCCAAAGCACTCAGAGTCCATCTGAATAGTGCTGTGAGATCTTGATTCTATAAACCAAACAAGAAAAGAGAAGGAAAGTCCAATTCTTTCCCAGGGTTAAGCTCATATTGTGGAGCTGCGTGGCTACTAGATAAGTGGCTGTGCCTACCGCATTCATCCTAAATCATCACAGCCCTGAAATTAAAGTGATCATTCAACATACAACAATCAAAGAAAATAAGTCATGATCTATCATAGCTACTCTCCTCACATGGTGGATCCTAGAGTAGTGTTAGAACATAACTATGAAATATAGACTGACATCTGACCAACTTGACTGACCTAGTCAACATCTTTGTGTGGTTCCTTGATGCAGTTGGATTCGCTTGATTGGCTCAAACTCTTTGGATAGGCTTGATTGGCTTGATTGCTTTAATCATGTTGGCAGCTGATCAAGTTGTGTCAGATGGGCCCCATGCTTGTTTGTAAATCTCATGATTGTGACAGTATGGAGTGATTTGATGGCTCTGATCATGTTGGTAGCTGATCAAGCTGTGTCAGATGTGCCCAATGCTTGTTTGCAAAGCTCATGATTGTGACAATTGATAGTTTTGGCTTGGTCACCTATTGCCTGCTAATTGAATTGATAGATTGATAAAGCTATGTCAGATGAGCCCAATGTTGATTCGCAAAGCCCATGATTGTGACATTTGATTGACTGGGCATGCTTTCCCCTTTCTCTCTTGATAACTAAGTTGGTTTTATTGCTTTGGGATTTTGCAATTTTTTTAATGTTTTTGATGAAGATTGATTTTCTCTTGATTTTTGATCTTTTTAGGATTTTTGATGAGTTTTCTAATTTTTAGGATTTTTCAGGACCTTTAGGAATCGCCCCCTAGTCTAGTGGACTAGTATTAACCATGTGTAAGTGCTTGGTGCTCAGAGGGGATTGTGTTTCTGGATATTTCTCGGGTAGTCAGTCTTGCATTTGAAATCTATGCTAGCTTTTGGAGCTCATTGATGGTGAAGCTAGATTTTGAACACTCGACACCCATTTGCTAGGTTTTCACCAAGGTACCTACTCAATAGCACCTGACTTCTAGGTTTTCACTGAGAGAGCAATTTTTTTTTTCTTTACTTTTTTTTCTTTTTTTTTTTTTTGGTTGTCACCAAGGTGCCTGATTGCAAGGTTTTCACCAAGGTAACTTTTGTATTTTTTTTATTTTTTTGGTATTTTCTGGATATGTACATAGGTACCTTAACCATAGAGACCTTAAGGGTAGAACCTCTTTAGGTGCATGCTATTGATGTAGCCAAGGAGCTGATCTCCTTCTGGTGTTTCTAGTATGAATGCCCCACTTTGAGTAAAGTTGACAATAACAAATGGTCCTAGCCAATTAGGCTCAAGCTTACTAGGTTTGACTCGCTTTGCTTGATTCTTCTGATTTTCCATGAGGAAAAGGCCTCCTACCTCAAATGTTCATGGTTTCACCTTCTTGTGATAGTTCCTTCTAAGGTGATTCTGATAGCCTTGTAAGTGGTCGAAGGCATGCTGCCTTCTTTCATCTAGTAACTCTAGTTCACTGAGCCTTGCTACTCTATAGTCTTCATCTGAAACTAGGTTCTTCAATGATATCCTTAGGGATGGGATTTCCACTTCAAGGGGTAATGCCACCTCTGATCCATATATTAGGGAGAAAGGAGTTTCTCCTATATTTGTTCTCACAATAGTTCTGTATGCCCATAATGTGGGACTAAGCTGTAAATGCCAGTCTCGCCCTGATTCATTCACTATTTTCTTCAAGATTTTCAAGATTGTTTTGTTGGTAGCTTCAGCTTGGTCATTCCCTTGAGGGTAGTAAAATGAGGAGAACCCTTGTTTGATGTGGAGCTCCTCACATAGTTCTTCAACATCCTTGTTCTAGAAAGGTGTACCATGATCTGTCAGGATTGTTTGGGGGATCCCGTATCGATAGATAATGTGGTTAAGTATGAACATTTCTATTTGCTTTCCAGTGATGTAAGTGAGGGGAATTGCTTCCACCCACTTGGTGAAGTATTCTATTGCTGCTATGATGTACTTGTGTCCGTTTGCTGAAGAAGGTGTAATTTTTCCCACTAGGTCAAATCCCCACATCAAAAATGGCAATGGTGATGTGATAGGATTTAGTTCCTGGGCCGGTGCATGGATGAGAGCTCCATGAATTTGACACTATCTACACCTTTAAATGTGTTTGTGTGCATCTATCTCTATTGTGGGCCAATAGTATCCCATGCAGATTATCTTCTTAGCTAAGCTGTTGCCACCTCCGTGGGTTCCACAAACTCCTTCATGTACCTCATACAAAGCTTTTTTGGATTCCATGGAAGTGAGACATCATAAAAGCATTCCATCTAGATTTCATCTATATAAAGTAGTTGAGAGGATGGTATACCTAGAGGATTGGTGGATGAGGCATTTTCTCTCATTCCTAGATAAGTTGGGAGGTAAGACATTATTTTGGAGATAGTTATAGACATCTTGGTACCATGGGGATTCAGGGCCAACAAGGAAAAACACTGATTCTATGATAGATGCCTGATGTGATGGCACCAAGAGTTGCTCCACTAGAAATTGGAATTTGGTTTCATTACCTGGCATATCAATCAGTGATGCTATGGTAGCCATCGCATCTAGAGCTTTGTTTTGTGCTCTTGGGACTTTCTCAAAGAGAATGTAATAGAACTTGGTGCATAGTATTTCCATCTATGCTATGTATGGTATGAGCTTCTCATCTTTGGTCATATAATCATTGTTAACTTGACTAATGACCAACTACGAATCACCAAAGACTTTAAGGTTATTGATTCTCCATTGAATTGCAATCTTTATACCGATGACCAGTGCTTCATATTCTGTGATGTTATTGGTGCATGGGAAGTTAAGTCTAAAAGACTTTGGAATTATATCATGATCTGGAGTGATAAGCACTATCCATGCCCCCGCACCATGGTTCGTACATGATCCATCAAAATAAATCTACCATACCTTAATCGTCGGTTGTAGTGTCATGATAGATTCATCAGGAAAGTAAAAAATAATAGGCTGGTGTTCTTGAATTGGTGCCTCTGCTAGTTGATCTACAATCACTTGTCCTTTGATGGCCTTTTTGTCTATGTACTCAATGTGGAACTCACTTAAGATCATTACCCACTTTACTAGTCATCCAATGAGCATTGCTTTACTTAGGAGGTACTTTAGAGGATCAATATGTGCGATCAATTTTGTCTGGTGACTCAACATATAATGTCTTAGCTTCTGGGAAGCGAAAAAAACTGTGAGGCATGACTTCTCAATTGGCGTATAGTTTAGCTCATATCCAACCAAAGTCCTACTTAGATAGTAGATGGCCCTCTCCTTTCCTACATCATCATGTTGTGCCAAGAGTACACCTAACATTGATTTCATCACTGAGATATATAGAAGCAATGGTCTACCTTTTACCAGTGGTACCAATATAGGAGACTTAAGAAGATAGTCTTTGAATATCTGAAATGCTTATTCACATTACTCTGTCCATATGAATTTGATGTATTTATGCAATAGATGTTTGGAATGGCTGGCACTTGTCTAAGATGGGTCCCAAAACCTATAGATGATCCTTTCGAAGTATCGACTTGGCTAGTATGTCATCCACAGTCTTCGATTGTATTGTGGATGAGATCATGAAATATAGTTGTCATGTGAAAGCTATTTTGTGTTGGTCCTCTGGCATGATCCTTATTTGATTGTAACCTGAAAAGACATCTATGAGTGATAGCATTTGATGTCCGGCAGTTAGGTCTACTATCATATCAATGTTTGGTAAAGGAAAGTCATCCTTGGGACATGCTATGTTGAGGTCCCTGAAGTCTATGAAAATTTGTATCTGACCACTATGCTTTGTAACTAGTACCAAATTAGATATCTAGTCTGCATATGGTATAGGTCTGAAGAATTTAGCATCCAGGAGCTTTTTCAGTTCTGCCTTGACTAGCAATGCAACGTGTGGATGCATCTTTCTCAACTTTTGCTTGATAGGTTTGGCAATGGGTAGCAACGGGAGATGGTGTAGCACTAGCTCTAGATCTAACCTTGGCATATTCAAGTAGGACCATGCGAAGTTGATCATCCTTGCTTTGAGGAAACTGATGAACTATTCTCTCTCCTTAGGGGTGAGTGATTTTGCCAAGTATATGTTCTTTGGGTTCTTGTCATCCCCCAAGTTGATTTCCTCTATTTCTTCTGCTAATAATGTTGATTTCTCCTCTGTTAAGGGGAGGAGTTCCTTCTTTCCATCTTCTAGCACCTCAATGAGGTTTTCACTAGAAGATACATCTTCTTTTAGATTTTTATCATTCTTTTGTTCTTTTTTCTTTTGTGGACTGGAAAGAGGAGCTTCCTCCCCAAAGTATGCTGCTCTATCTAGGTTAATGGAGAATCCTGCCTCATGATCTCCTGATGGAATGCCTTCCCTCAGTCCCATGAAATGAGCTATAACCTTGTCATTCTCGAATACATATAGAACATGTGGTCCTTGTTTATCCCACTCTATAAGCTCAGGGTGTACAAGACTGACACTTTCATGACTATTTGGCTCTGGTTGACTAAAAGGGACTGCTGATATGATGCCTACAAAATTTGACTATGATGTGGATGCACCACTTGAGGTCTGATAGATGACATGTTTATCTATACAGGGTTGTTCAATAATGGTCAGTTGGTCAAATAGGTCTACTAGATTTATAATAATGTCAGCCCAAGGGGAAAAATATGGGATTGATGGTTCAGAGTCGTGAAGGGATCTCCACTCATACTCATTGGAGTCAGTCTTAATAGAATGTTCGTCTGATGTCTCACTTCCTTGGTTATCATCAATCGATATCTATAGGTTTATTTGGGATTGTGTGGTTCCCTCTTCAATAGGCAACAACTACGCTAATATGTTGCTTATTAGGACATGCTCTGTGTTGTGCCCCCGGTGCATCTCTGCTATTTTCTCTTGATTGACTTGAATTTCTTGGATCACAGGACTAGTGCTTTGTTGTCCATAGCCCAATCCTCTTGTGTTTCTCTGAGTTGGTGGGAGAGGCAATTCATATATGCCTTGTTTTCTTTCCCCCCAGCCCAATTGTAACATCGTACCCAAATCTTTGTATCATTGTGTAACCTTTACCATAGTTTCACAAGGGTAGTGGTGGTCAGATTGTCTTAGGGGTATCTTGGTGTAACTAGGTATTGATGTCTTGTTCAAAAGGATTTTCTTCCGCTATGTATCTCCATCAAACAAAGGTTGTGGGTGGACATCTAAATAAAACCGGCTGCGGAGTTTCTGTTGCAATAATAGGTTGTGGCATGCCATGAGTTCTTGGGCTTTGAGGCATGTGTGTGATGGTAAAATCTTCTTCATATCTATATTCACCATAGCCCTTGTCCATGATGGATATCTTGCCTTCTTTCTGTGTGATATCTTTACGATTTGAATCTAAAGAGGAGGGAATACTTGTGTCCTGTTTAATGACTATCTTTCCTGCTTCTCGTGTGACATCCTTCGGATTTGAATCTGAAGAGGATGGGATGCTTGCATCTTGGTTTGATGGTACCTGGTTATCAATGCTGATTTGGACCGCATTACAATATTGGAAGGGATTGGGATCTCCCTCTATGATGATTTCCTCTCCCTAGTGTGGGAACTTGATGCATTGATGGTATGTCAAAGGTACAACTTGCATTTCATGTATTCAAGGTCTCCCTAGTAGCATGTTGTATCCCAACTCAAGGTCTAAGATTTGGAAGAGAGTGTTTTTTACCACAGGTCCAATACAAATAGGTAGGATGATAATACCTTTAGAGGACCTTTCCTCTTCATCATAAGCTCTGATATTTATCCTCCTTGTGACATCAATGCTTGATTCTAAATATCCTAGTTGCTTGATTAACTTTAGAGTACAAATGTTTAACCCAACTCCACCATCAACAAGGACCCTACAGATAGCGCTTTTATAGACCTAGACAAGTAAGTGCAGAGGATCATAATGCAGGGGTTTATGCGGTGGAACATCATGATCTATGAATGTGGCATGTTTGTTAGCTACTATATGGTTGACCATCATTTGGAAGCTCTCGGGTGTTATGTCCCTTGGGACAGTTGCATTCTAAAGGGCTTGGTCAAGTGCCAATTTATGCTGTGAAGATATGCACAATAGGTCAAGCATAGAGATCTAGGCAGGTGTGTGCTTTAGTTGGTCCACTATGTTTGTGGATCTAAGTTTTCTATAGGATTGGCCAATGTAGTAGTTGAGGATGGTACTCCTTGCAAGACAACTTTGGCACAACGAGTTGTTACAAAACAATTGTTACCTTGGTCTTTGATAGTGATTGTAGCCACATGGCTATCTAAAGGATTGAGGCAATTGATAACATTATCACTATTGGCATATGTATAGTTAACTTTTTTTGTTTGTCCACCAGACCTGAAGGTTTTTCCCTTGTTGTGATCATGAAAGGTATCTTTGAAAATGGTGTGATTAGTTGTACCTTTGGTTTGAGTATTTGTCACATTGATGATCCTTGTGTCAATCAGATCTTGGATAGCATGTTTCAATCGATAGCAGTTGACCATTTCCTGCCCTTTCACCTGATGAAACTTGCAGAAATCTTTGTCATTATACCACCTTGGTTTGTTTTCATCTTGTTCAAAGTCCCTAATTTCTGGGAGAGTGATAGTGTTTGATTGTATCAACTTGCGTAAAGCTGATTCTATCAGCTCTCCTAATGGTGTGAAATCTCATTGCTGGAATTGAAACCGTGGTTTGCGTTGATTTTGTTGTTGACTATTTGACATAGCGGCCACTTGTATAGGGGGAGGTTGGTTTTGGGTTTATGATTTTTGAGTGGGCCCTATGGGTTTTTGGTTTTCCATAGGTGTGCCTTGCAGTGACACCTTGGGTTTTGCATAGTTGACTGTCTTCACATCAATGACACCATCACTAGAGAAATTTTTATTTTTGTTCCACCACTTAGCTTTGTCCATTGCATTTTTGTTTGTATTCATTTGTGTGGGATCTACAAGGATTCCTCTTTTGACTAAGTTCTACTCACAATGAACTCCTCTTTTGATGAGTTGTGTTAAGTTTGAAGCTAATTGTAACTCTGTTGTGAATGACATGTCTGGAATTAGATTGTCAACAAACATGACTATTAAGTCTTGTTCGGGCACATCATATGTCATGCAGTTTTCCATATTCATCCATCTATGTAGGAATTTCATAAAATAATCTCCATCCTTCAGTTTAATCTTAGAAAGGTCCTTGATGCTGACCTTGTGCTCGATGTTATGATGGAAGTGAGCTATGAACTTTTTAGCCAATTCTCCCCAAGACTGAATGTCGTGAGGTAAATGCGAGAACCATTCCATTGCTGGTCTGGCCAAGCTTTGTGGGAACAGTTTCATTAGATATGTCTCATCATGAGCGACTTTGATGCAACTAGCAAAAAACTCTTGGATATGTTCAATAGGGTTGGTACTGCCCCTATATTTGTCAAATTTTGATACCGAGAAGTGGTTTGGGAATGGAGACATGTGAAGAGAATGGTCAAAGGGGTATGGGTATAAATCCTCTATGGTATAGGATTTAGTTTGCCCTTGATTTTTGTATATCCATCATTTGGGTTTGAAGGGTTTGCATTTATTGCATTAACATGTCTATTTGATATTTAGGCTAGTGTGTGTGGACATTCCTTTGTGCTATGGTGGGTATGAGGTTGTGCCTCTATATACCTTGAGTAGGAACATAGGATTTCATCCTAGGGACTTGATATTGATTCCCCACTGAGTGATTTGTAACTGGAGGGACATGAGTAACCCATGGTGGGTTTTGATGCATTTGCTGTTATGATTGAAACTGGGTTTGATACTGCTAGGGTTGGTATTGTTGTTGCTGAGGTTGGGTCTGAAACTGGGGTTTATGTTGTTGAGGTTGGTTTTGAGGTAACTAAAGCTAGGGTTGTTGTTTCGGGGATTGAAACTAAGGCAACTGAAGCTAGGGTTTTTGTTGTGGGGGTTGAAACTAAGGCAACTAAAGTTGGGGTTGCTGTTGCAGAGGTTGGATTGGTGTCAGAATGGGCAAAGATGTAACCTTGGGCAGGCCTTGACTGTAAGTCATTCCTGCAAAGATGGATCCTTGTGGGCATGAGGTGTTGATCCCAAGACTAGTGTGAATTGACTGTAGCAGAAACATAGTATTGGTGTTTGGTGGGATGGAAGGCATAGCATGATAGCTTGATTGTCCTATCCATGAGACCAAAGGTGGGGGAATACTAGTGACCATGGGTGCACTTAGTTGTGAGCCTGTCATGCCTTGAGTAGATGATGTGCTAGCCTGGGTTGGGTCATTGGTTTGAATGGATATAGTCTATGTCAATGTGGGCAAAACCAATTGTGGAAAAATTTGAGACACAATAGGTAGTATCTAAGGAGGGTGAGTAGTGTTTTAACCTCTGAGAGGGTTTTCAGGCCATATAGTTGATACACTGAATTCAGTGGGGAGTTTGAATCCCTTCTTTATTAGCATGGTCAAGTAATGTTTAGGGTTCCTCTCTATAATAGAATCAACTACTTTCATGGAGTAAGCATCTTGTTCCACATCTTCAAGTTCTTCTTTTGTGATATCTTGGAAAAAAGCTGCCCCATGGGGCTGTTCAATAAATAGAGTAGAATTGGTGTTCTTGAAGGGATAATTCTCTTGCTCTATTTCCCAAGTGGGGAAACAGTTGATATATGACTCATCAGGTTGAATTTTAGCCTTAGACCTTGTGTAAGGTCCTCCATGAGGTGTTTGAGACATAGTGTGATCTAGGTTTTGTAACTAAAACAAGTGATATAAAGAAAACAAGGAAGAAGATCCTTTCTGAGGAAGTCCAAGTTATGTTTTGGACAAGGGTAATTCTAAGGATAGATTTTGATATAACTTGATCTCAAAGTGGTGATGATAAAAAGATAAGATTTTTCAACCTTTGCCTTGGACAAAGTCACTTTGATAAAGATGATGATGTTTGATATGATGAGATCAAGGTATTTCGAGTCTGAGCTTTTGAACTAACAATGTTTTTTTGACAATAATCATGCTTTACAGAGAAAGGGTAATATTTAATGTTTATAGATTCACACAATGTTCTTCATGTTTTCCTAGGATAGACACTAGTTTTGGACACCAAGTGGAGAATTATTTCAAGGTTTTAGGTCAAAACAGGAATATAGTATATCTAGTCAATTGCGGTACAATTTTATCGAATGCGGTAAAATAACTGGTCGATTGTGGTAGTTTATCACTGATTACGGTAATAAACACAACAATTATGGCAATGAACAAGTTAACTATGGAAAACTTCCTTCATTTGTGGCACAATGTGGGCAATTGCGGTAAATGAGGAACAATCTAAAAAAGACTAGAGGATAAGTATCACTGCTTGATAATTTTGAATTTTTTTGGAACAATGCTTCTAATTTGCAAGACAGTTGACATTGACAATCCTAGACTTTAACACATTTGACTCATTTTGAAAATTTGGATGTTTTGTTTTGCATTTTCAGAAATTGATCAAAGGAACAAGCATAATAGACACTGTGTTTTGAGAAATGAAGACTGAAATTGTGTATGTTCTACAACTTTTTTAAGTTGCAAGGTTATCACGAGGTCTCAATAATGAAAAATCAGATTAATCTAGGTCAATGGCTTCAGAATACAATGTTATAGGCCCAATTCTTGAATGTCCATTAGCTCACACAACAATTGTCACACTACTAGGACACGAAGGTCCATGATGTAGGTGCCTATGTTTTTTCCATTTTGAGGTATTATTTCCGTGAAGTGAAGATCTCTTTCAATACACAAATACCGTGGGACACATATGTTGGGAATCTTGGGGGGAAATTCTACAATCCCTTGCACTATAATAAGGTATCTGTTTGGAGATAAAATAGGTTGGCCTCTAATTAATCAAGGTTGTAGTAAGGGTATGTGGCATCTCTCCAATCGGTTTGTACGTGTGTGACTCACTTAAGAGCTTAGTTGACCACACTGGCTCCTTAGGGATATTCACCTGATCCAAACTATTATAAACATGCCTCACCCGAGCTTGGATAGATAAGATGAAACTTTGGTTCACACCTTGTTTATATACCAATCAGAAGGATTATCAGTTTAAGGTCATCCTCCGAGGAAGAAGCGCATTCCCTGGATAGGCCTTTCTTAAAAAGTAAAGGTTTGTAATCTAACAGTTTGTGAAAGTGTACCCAAAACTCAAGACACAAGGTAAATCAATTAAGCTCCAAAGTTTAAAGTGTTAACTAAGCTACACCACCATACAAGCACAAATGTTCAATTTTAAGCCCAAAAGTAGCTGTTGATTGCTTGTTCAATTTTAATGCACCAAATTGAGAGATTTTTTTCCTTTGTTCAATTCTAATCCTCACGTCAATTTTAAGCCCAAATCCAAAATATGAGATGTGATATGTTTTGCAAGCACTGTTCTTTTTAAACCCAAATCGACAAATAAATTCCTTTTAGTTTGCTTTGTTTAAATAGGTTAGTACCAAAAAGGATTATTTGCAAAATGAGAATATATGTAACTTTGAAATAACAAATGATGCTTACCAAAACTTACTCTTCTCTGTCCTTAGTGATTTGGTCCAATCCTGCACAGAAACTTAAAAAATGTCAAATTAGAAACAAATGGGTAGAAGATTTAGATCTGATATTGCAATATTTCTACGATTGTGGGAAACTTCTGGCAAATGCGGTAAACTTCTGTCAATTGTGGTAAAGCACTGGCAACTGCAATGAAATGTTGTTGATTGCGGCATGGATCGAGAAACTATGGCAAAGTACCTAAAGAAAGAAGATAGAAATAGACAGAATAATACTACGAAAGCCTGCAATCAATTGCAGTATTAAACCAGTCGCTTGCGGTAAAATACCAGCAACTGTGAAATAATACAAATGTTGAAGAAAAGTCAAATTTTTAAATTTACGACCATACGGTCATGGTTGATCAATCTAGTTCTTTGTCTGCAAGAGATATTTGGGATTTTTGATTCATGTCAGGTTCACCAAAATTTACACCTCCTTTGATCATGATCCGTGGATTCCCAAGCTTTCCAAATGCAAGGGTCAATAGAAAAGGTTTCACAAATGATATAAACTAAATACTCAATACTACTAAAATGAATAACAATGAAACGTAATCAATAAAATGTACAAGCAAGAGAAAGGAAAACAAATAAATGCAAACCAAACCCCTGATAATAGAAAGATGAAGAAAACAGAAGATAGACAGAATGAAAAAGAGGAACAAGAGATCAAAAAGAGGGAGTTGAATACTGACATTAATAAGGAGGATGTCTGCATAGACCAGAACAAAGATGGGGATTCCGGGCTCATGGAAAACCCTTTAAACATGGAAGAAAAAGGACAGGAAAAGAAAATTAACAAAGGTATTATTGATGATTTTTCGGGTTTCATTAAAATAATGTATAATGATCAGGTTACTCTCAAAAATCAAGTTGAGAAAACACAGGAGGAGATGAAAATCCTTAATAGTATGGGGATAGGGGACAAAACAGTGGCGGATTGTTTGAGGGAGATGAAGGAAGCTGTCGGCAATTCAGAAGCACAGGTGGAATATGCCAAAAAGGTGGAAAGTATGGAAAAACAGGTGAAACAAATTAAAGATAACATGGAAAAGGACAATAGGGATGAGGATATCAAGAGTTTGCACAAAAAAGTTAAAAGATTGGAGGCTACTGTTAAGAAAATTGGGGAACAGTGTCTCATAAGTTTGAAAGCCTACTGTGGTCATGCCCAAATCCTAATGGATAAACTGGAAGTGATAAATAAGTAAAAAGATAGCAGTGTTATGGAAAAGATGGGACCGGGATCGAGAACTAGAGCTAGTGCGAGGAAAAAGAGCCCAAAGGATGATAAAGAAATAGAGGAATTGAAAACTTCTGTTAACAACATGCAACT
>MU221857.1:510916-521348 GCA_018584345.1 Thuja plicata
CACAAATATTCTGTACTAGTGTCTTATGATCCTTGTTAGAAGATCCTTAACCCTGTTAGGAGTTGTCTTTACAATACATGAAGTATAGTGACCTTGTTAAGGGTCAGACCCTATTAGGAGTCTTTTAAAATAACCCCATTAGGGGTAGTGGACTCACTATCCAATGACTCATTGTCCAAGAGCACACTGCTCAAGTGGTGAAGGCTACAACCTTCTGGATCTTCGATACACACTATATATGCAAGGTGAACTGCTGATGTGACACTGCTTGTCTGATCAGTTCCTTTTGTGCACTGATGCTTTAACCTCTTATAAAGAACTAAAAAAATCTTATCTTCAGTCTGAAATCTTCTACTTCAATATCTATATCATCAACATATGATAGATATATCTTTGCTGCCTTTACACTCTGCTCTGCTTTTCTTATCTTTGACTTCCGCAACTTTTCCCATCACAAATGACCTTCTATAAGTACTTCCTAAAAGGAAATGAACATGTAATATTTAGGAAACCTTTTACCATGTATCTTGTTCACTTACATAACCATTCAACCCTTCATTAAGTCGGCTTAACATTAATTATAACTGCTTTACTTAAACCAAACAGACACATCTTTTCACACAGTCCGCTTCACCAAAATAGCTCTAACTAATTATCCCTGATGAATCAAGTCATGCACTTTTAACCATAGATTTTTAGGTCACTAAAAATGACTAATCTAAAGGTACAAGTCCTGAGGATGAGTGCAACTTCTATGTCAAAACAATCTTTGTCAGCTCTTTCCATGATCTCTGTCCTGTTCTGGCTTTCACTGGTTGTACCTCTTCAATTGGTTGTATCTTCTTCATACTTGCAGATCTGATCATGCTCTCTTAGAATTAGCATGTAAACATACTCATAAGATTATATTTAGAGGCACATATTATTTGGATAACAAATGAACAGACGCTAATCAAAACTACAATAGTATGTTCCCTGCTCTGTCCTATTTTCTATACTTAGCTAATTTCTGATCTTCTGCTAATGTGTACTGACTCCAAAACTTCATATGACTTTGTTTCCATAATGAAAACACTAAATAGTCATATACTTTAGTATAGTCAACTTTCCAACAATTCCTAATTCTTCTAAACCATGATTTATTCAAATTTAATTTGAATTATAATCTAAACCCTAGCTAGGAACCTATTAACCCAACCTAGAAACCTACCCTATTCCTACCCTACTCCCATCACCTCATTTCCTAAACATATTTCCCCACCTAAATTTCCTTTGAACATTCTTAAAGGGTGATTCCTAACCTTTTTAAGGCTAATGGAATGCTCACCCACATGGGGAAATTCTCTCCCAAAAGGTCCCCCATCCCTCTTAAATTCTTTTTACAACTTTGTCTCCCACTTGGAAATGTTGAGCCACTCAACATTTAATGCCAAGTTTGACTAAAAATTGGCTATCCTTTCAAGCCTATGTGTCCCTTATGTGGCTCTTATGTGGATGCCACATAGATGCCACATCATCCAAGATCTCTTCTTCTCCTCCAAAATTATATAAATAGAGGCCTTCTCCTCTTAATTTTTCATCTCTCCTATTTACATTGTTATTATGCTAACATAGCTCTAGATTTCATGTTTTTCATATGCTCTTAGTTTCATGTTTAGATCATATAGATATCACATGCTAGGATTCAATTTGGTTAAAATGAATCATAGTTGTTGCTTTGCATCTTTCATAGCTTTAATCTTGCATAGTTAGCATATCATCTTCATAAGCTTATAATATCATCTTGAAGAAGATTTGAGACTAGGTCTTCATACTAGCTCTTGAATCTCTCTTCTTGCTTTCCAAATATTGCATTGCATTGGGATTCATTGAATTTTATGTGTTTGAGAGAGTACATCTACAATCTTTCAAAAGAGAAAATCAAAATAAGTAGAATAGGGTGCAATTTACTTGTTTTTAAGCTCAATCTGAGGTTATGATGGAGTCTTGTTGGTTTCTTGTTCATTCTATGACTTATATATGTTAATCCACTAACATTTTATGTTTGAGATTGCTCCCAATAGATTGAAGATTCACCATACTACATTTTGGCACACCCAGTGGGACCCACATCCCTAAATTCTTCTAGCTTCTTGTCTTATTTCTTTCAAATTTCACCAAGCACGCAAATCAGTGTCTACGTTTTACGTAGAGGCATCTTTGTAAACATTAGTTCTCTGTGAACCACTATTTGACATCTTCATAGAACCAACGTCTGTGACCTGAACTGGCATCTCCACCTGGCCTTGTTAATTTTGAGATTTTTCCAAAACATCAGCTATTATTTATCAATATTTTTGGTTTTCCCACTACTTTTTAATATTTTAGCTTTTTGTTTTTTAGCAGAGATCAATCTAACAAGCAGATATAATGCCAAAATTTTACTAAGGGAACAAATATTGATAATATATTAAAGAGAACTAGCTTTTAGTTGTTTGGATAATCTCAAATGGGCAAATTTGATCAGGTTAAAGACTAAAAAGAAGGAAAAATTAACTTTCTTTGTTGTCTCTTGCTGTCTTTTTGTGCTTGTAGGTACATCAGTGTCTGCGTAAACGTTGGTTTATGAACCAGTGTCTGTGATTCACAAATTGGAATTTTTGCTTAATTAGCATCTGTAATTTATAAACTAGCATCTTCGACTGGTATAGCCATTTTCTGGTTTTCTGTGTTTTCTGGCCTATTTTTCTGCAGTGTTATTTTTAAGCTATAACACAAGATTAGCGTCTGCACCCTGAATCGACATTTGGACTTTGAAATTTTTTTTTGATCATTTGCTAACAATTGTCTAGTGGTTTTTTATATTTTCAACGCTTGCCAAAGAGTTAAATTGAAACTACTGATCAATTGTTTTGCAGCACCTCTTGTCAAAGAAACAACTTCAAAACTACTCACGTTTGTCTTGCAGGTTGCCTCACATCAAAATTGACCAAATGATTGTGTTTGTGTTAATCTTTTTTAGGCATATAGCATAATTAGCTAGATTTATTTGTCTAATCCAAAGCAAGTGTTAGGGGATTATGCTCTCTTCCCTTTTGGGAAGATAAAAAACCTAGACACAGTTGCTTTGTGTTAAACAATTGAATCTTTTTGGTAAAAGAACAAACTTTGTCTTGCGTGTTTTGGAGAAAATGACATTGGGCAGGAGAGTATGCTCTTTCCCCTTGTGGAAAATTAGAAATCTAGACCCCTCTCGTCACCAATCCATACTTTTTAAATTAATCCTTTAGATGGGCCTGTCGGTCGAGGAAAAAATCTCTCAGGAATGACCCACATGAGAACAAGGTGTAAGCTACACCACTCTAACTCACATTAATCAAATTTACTCCTTAGGGTTAAAGCCTCGGGAGTCGATTGGCATTTGAGTTTATACTCGGCTCTCATCTAACTTAAGTGCGGCCTCGCGGTCTCAATCACGTTTACGTGACAACTTTTGTCAAGATGCTCTATGGGGCTATACACCTAAATCGTGCTTGCATGGACATAGAGGATACAATCGAATGGAGACACTTACTAGACACTCTAGGCATAGAAACTACCTGATTCACCTCTAAATGGTGACTTATTATCGAGCAAGGGGAGGGAATAATCTCCCCCCAAGATCCCCATCATATGTGTCCCAAGGTATTGTGTTACAAAAGAGATCTTTGTAGTACGACAACAATACCTAGAAAAAGGAAAAAAACATGGGTGCCCTTTCGGGAGTGACACTGTTGTGTGAGCTGACGTACTACCAAGTAATGGGTCTATAATATTTCATTGAAGCTAATTCCTTAGGTAGATGTGTTCTTGAAGTGTTTGAAAAACATTTGCAAAGTCCAAAAACACAAATGGAATACCCAACATTCAAATTTGTCACATGCTTGTATCCTTCAAGGTTGCTTTATCCCTTATCAGATTGTTTTTAGACATATGCTTATTCTTTTCTACTTTGACTATGTTGAAATTGGTTCTTGCCATGGAACAAATCTATAGAAAATCTGAACAAGATCAAACTTTTGCCAAATTATCAAGACAACATCCCTTTTGCAAAGATTACCTTGGGCTCTAATTTTTAGAATTTGGTCTTTTATGAGATATGTCCTAAAACCTCCAACTATTCATCCAAGATCAAATCTATATATAGGACATGACCGATTACAAGAATCATAAGAAGGTAAAAACTTCATTACCACCCGTGCAAAGAGAACAAAAAAACACAACCCATGAGGCTACCAAGTACCAATACATCATTGATTCCATCAAACAAGAGATTCATAAATGGGAAGAATTTGACAAAGTGATCTACAACAACAAGGTTGCTCATTTCATGGGCAAATATTGTCTAAACTCTTCTTTTGTTGGATTTGAGCAATATGACTAGTCAGTTTACCATGACAAACAAAAGTTCCTCCTCTTCTTAAACTCACTTAGCTTGTAGTTTAGGACCTCCCTTAGGTTGTCATCTTTAGAAACACATTACACACTCATCCTAGCATAATCCTGCATTAATCAAATCAATCCTAATCAGCCTGGCATCATCATAATCATCATCCAAAGCATCCTTGATCACATCCCTCACTTAGTATTGCATCCCCTTTTGAGTTGCTAAAAACCCACATCTTAATCAAACCCCATCCTTGAATGTGCTTAAACTAAGCATTTTTTAGGATAATCCCCTTTATCTTTTTCAACCTCATCACCTTGATCAAAAGGTTGGATTGCATCAATAGAGAATCTGATCTGCTGAAGACCACAAGTCTGTCTTAGGTAGATAATCATGTCCATTTGATCTTACATTAGGGAAAGCAATCCTTAATCCGTGCCTACACCGAGTTATCCTTAGTCCTTAGGAGCATATAACGCATCCTAATCCTAGCATCATAATCCTTAGCTTCCTAGGCATATCCTTGCATTACATCTTGCATCTCATATCCCCATAGGATAGTCATTTCATGCCACCTATCACACAAGCTACTAAAAAGAGGAAGAACATGGATCCTAATCTTGTTGCTAGCTCATCTAATCCCACGATTGACAACACCAATGTCATGGTTACTTATGCACCTCAGCCCAACAAGAAAATTGAGTACATCTAGGTCGACACTAATGAGACTCCCACCCTAAGTACCATGGAAACATTTATCAACCGTCCAGTGCATGTCCACATGGTAAACTCCATGAGTGGATGCAACAACAATCAGGTACTCTTGGACATTCAACAACAAGGACTTCAACTCCCACCTTGGATTATACCCACACTTGTCACACGACCTATGGCACTTCTAGGGGAACATTATCCTCCCACTAGAAATGAATTTTGTGACACACTTCAATGAGCCCTATAGGTGGGAACTCTTATCATGCAAGTAGTCCATCCCTCCATTCCACCCTCCATCATGCACACAACACCTTCATCTACCTTGGGAGCCCTACCTCCTGATGCAACATCAACAACACAAAAAATAACCCCTATCACTATGCAGGCACCTCCTCAAGCCACAATCTCTCCTCTTTCACAAGCAATCCCAACATTCATTGCATACTTTCCACCACCACCAGTTAGCACTCAACAAACCACCATTCCACCCATTCCCACTCAGCCTATTCAAAGTGCAACAACCAGTTCATAGAATCAAAGCACCCAAGTATCCATGCCTATTCTGCCTTTCTTCACCACAGGCATACCACCTACCAACACCTATAACCAACCCTTATTTTTGCAAGGGTCCACTTTTCCCACTCCACCAGCAACACAATCACAACATATGCCAGCAGTTCTACCTCAAACGTTGTTCAACCCATATCTCCCCATGCAACAACCATCTACAAATCCCTTTGTCATACCCCAAATTCCCATCCAACCAATCCAACAGTAGCAACAACCAATCCAACAAAAACCTATCTAGTAGTAGCAACAACCTATTCAACAACAACAATCCATCCAGTAGCCATCCCAACAACAACAACCACAACAAAAAATCACCAATCCATTCACATCCCAATCACAACAATAACAAATAAACCCCTTCGGAGGTGTACAACCCACCATCCAAACTACACAATAGCCACAACCACAAATGTAGGGGGCAAATCACCTCATGGCGCAACCACCGTAATAGTTTGTTAATCCTTTCATTCAATCCATGTAGCAACAACAAACTCCTTCCACCAACTACCAAGCCATGTCATCTTCCACTGCGTCACAAACCATTCCACCTCCACAACAATTCAGTTTCCCCAGTAACACCAATTACCTTGCTACAGCCACTAGGGGTATCCCACCACAAAACACTTATCCTCCACACCATACAGGTGCACAATAGGCTCATCCCACCTATCCAATGCTACAGTAAATACAAGCATATTTCCAGCAGTTGCAACAATCTTATCAAGCACCGACACCTCCTCCACTACCGCAACTTCCACCACAACAACCCATATATGTTGACCAGCAACCATCATATCAAACACCACAATATCCCCTACAAAATCCTCCATATTCACCATTCAATCCATATCAGGTTCAGGGAAACCATGCAATCACGATTAACAATCCTCCCTCACAAACCAATCATGAATGGGAGGAAATGAAGAATTCTCTCAAGGAGCTAAAATCTGGGACAAAGGCTAAAAAATTTAAGTTTGAAGAGGTGTGTCCTTATCCATTTGATCAATCTATCACTGCCATACCCTTCCCCAAGCACTTTTAGATACCCAAATTTGATAAATATCAGGGGAAGGGAGAACCTATGAGCCACGTGAAAGAATTCTACATGGCATGTCAAGAAGTGGCCTATAGAGATAATTTTCTTATGAGACTATTTACCAAGAGCTTAGGAGGAACTGCTTTAGAGTGGTTCTACAAAATCCCCTATGGCACAGTCTCTACTTTCAATGAATTATCTAAAAAGTTTATGGCCCAATATGCACATAATGTCAAAAATGAACTCTCACTCCTTGACCTATGCAACTCCAAACAAAAGAGAGAAGAGAGCGTGGTTGATTATCTTTAGCACTGGCAAGGGCTTACTACAAGGTTTTCCTACCAACCCCTAGAGAAACATCTTATCAAAATCCTCATTGACAACCTCCATCCTAAGCTTGCCTATCACATGCACATGAATTGCATACAAACTTATCAAGATATCAGGATCAAAGGTATGGATCTTGAATGATGTCTCATAGAAGACAGTGCCATCAAGCACTACAAGGAATCCTAGCCTAACAAACATAATAATGATCAATCACAGTATTAGAACAAGAACAAGAATGCAATAATGGACGGACCCACAGACACCCAACATTTTTAGGTTGTGGTAGCCAGTCCTAATGCACCTACCCAAACTTATCAGCAAGCACCACTAATGTACCCTCAACCTCCTCCCATGTATCAATAGCCCAATCCTGTGTGTTCCCAACCGACTTACTAGAAAAACTATTGGAAAGTGACAATGCAAGCAATTTTTATTATTGTCATTGATGTCAACCCTTAATTGGTGAGACTATTGTTATCTGTTTGAGTACCATATTTATTGTTGATGAAGAAGATTTAACAAGAAGGCCAAGTGAATGGTTGAGTTATGGAAATTCAAAGGGTATTTGATCAGTTGGCACTCTGGCAAAGTAAATAGTTGTTTATCTTTCAAAGATAGTTTAACTGGCTGTTTTGTGTCGAGCAAGTTTGGCTTGTGCCGAGCAAAGTTTCTTATGATGAGCAAAGTTGCTTGTGCCGATTAAAGTTTCTTGTGACAAGAAAAAAGTTTCTCGATGCCGAGCACCATTGAAATTGCCAAGTGGAAATAGTAATGAAGGCTGACTCAGAGTAATTGGATTAATGATGAGATTTGAGATCTCTGGCTGACTTAGTTGATTTTATTGCGATATGTAATGTTAATTAAATATTGATCCACATCATTTAATGTATGGGTAACCATAATTAATGCATGGTTTCAAGATTTAATTAGAGACTACTTTGGAGAAGTAAATGTAATGCAAAGATAGGATGATCCATTGGATCTGACCTAACCTAAGATCTATGATCTTGTTTAAGTAGCAAAATATTTATCTGACCTAGACAGAGAGGTATATGATAACCTCAGGGGTTATTCATTGAGTGTGGATGAATGAATGTGTATGAAAAAGGTTTGCATAGTTGATTTATTGTTTAGCATGATCTAGTAGAGAAGGCAAAAGGTAGAAGTAGAGAGTTGCATGTGTGATTGCTTGACAGATTTCCAAGCAGATCAAATGGTTGAAATGACAATGCAGACTATCCAGTAAGTTAACATCAGAGCTGTAATTGGATCTGAATTGCAAAGTAAGTTGTATGTACCAGATCACAAACTGTTGATTACTTTCTTACCATTGTATCAGTTAAATCCTTTAACAAGGTTGACTTAATAGTCATTTGTATAAATCCTCTAACAAGGTGACATTCAGATTGGAATGTTCTAAGTCCTCTAACAAGGCCACTCCTATCAGGGTGATTAAATCCTTTAACCAGGTCACACCTAGTAGTGTGTTATTGTAACCTTTCATAGGGTTAGCTCCTCATAGGGCATCACTTCAGAAGAGTGAAAACTTGGTAGCATGTTACTGGTGGTTTTTCCCATATTGGGTTTCCATGTTAAATAATTGTGTCAACTTGTGTGAATACTTATGGTTTGCTTTATTGTTATGTTACTACAAGCTAATTTCAATTGACAGTAAACTGCATAATTAAAGTTGTTAATTTATGCTACTGCTACCGAGTAGATCTGAAGAACAAAAAGTTTTTATTTTCTACATCTAGACCTAAGGATAACTAATTCACCCCTCCCCTCTCAATTATTCTAAATTCATTCTAACAATTGGAATCAGAGCTTTGGTCTCTTGAAAATAGTTTGAAGGTACTTGGAGTGAAAAGATCAAGATGTATAAAAAGGAGGTTCCCAAGCTGAACAAAGATAACTTCCCTACATGGCAGAGCTTGATAAAAATACATTTGGATGGTATTGGAGATGATGCTAAGTGACTTATTGAGCATGACTATGTACCACCTACTGCTCCTCTCTCAGCTATACAACTAAGAGAAAATCAAGAACACAATCAAGCAATGTTGGAGATCGCCTCCTTATTGAGCTATCCGAGTTTGATGATATAAAGAGTTACAGAAATGCAAAAGAGATGTGGGACAAACTTGAAACTATCTATGGTGGAGACACAAATGTGCTAAGGGCTGAATTAGAAAGTCTAAGAGGTAAGTTTGATGAGATGAAAATGCAAGAAGGTGAAAATGTCATTCAGTACTATGGTAGAATAAAAGAAGTTGTAAATGCCATTAGAGGGGCTAATGGAACTATTGATGAGAACACCATTATGAGAAAGGTATTGAGAAATTTACTTCCTATATATGCTATTAGAGTTTCTGCAATTCAAGAACTGAGATGTACTCCGAACAATAATTTGAATCTGGAAAATCTGATAGGCAGACTCACTGCATTTGAAATGTCAAATTACGATAACTATAATCCACAAGGGATTGATTCTGCTTTTAGATCATAGCTGGTTCTCAATAAATATAAGAAAGGAAAGAAACATGTGGATAGTCATAGTGACACTTTTGATGATGATCTTGAAGAACTTGAAGCACTCATGGAAAAAATACTATCTAGAGGAGAAGGAAAATACATAGGTAAACTTCCAATTATTTTTTTTTCATGCAACAAAGTTGGTCATATAGCTGCTAGATGTCCTGACAAAAATGAAAAGGATGAGAAAAGGGACAATAAATACAAGGAATATAAAGATAGAAAGGATGACCGAGACTTTAGGAAATATAAGGACTATAAAGACAAAGGTAAAAATCTTGTTATATTGTTGAAGAAACTTCTGACAATGACACTGATAATTCTGATAACAATGATATAGAAGTTGTTTATGATGCAATGAAAGAAGATTTTGATGATGATGAGAAAAATCCACTAATCTCTTATATGAGAAAAAATGATTGTTGGATCGTTGACAGTGGTTATTCCCATCATATGACTGGTGACAAAAGATAAGTTTGAAACCCTAAACCAATGTAAAGGAGGATATGTAAAATTTGGTAATGATTCACCATGTCTTATCAAAGTTAATGGATTGATTAACCTGACTGACAAAACAAGATGTGATGATGTGTATTGGGTTGATGATCTCAAATATAATTTTCTAAGTGTTGCACAGTTGAACACTGCTGGTTACAAAGTTGAATTCCATCACAGAAAGGAAAAGATCTATGACTCAACTGGAGAACTTGTTGGTAGTGGTGATCAAACTAAAGGTAACTTATTTTATCTGGATTTATCTAAAGAAACATGTTTGTTTGCATAGTACAATGATGTTTGGTTATGGCATAAGAGGTTGTGTCATGTGAACTTTGATAACTTGG
>MU221857.1:567322-594899 GCA_018584345.1 Thuja plicata
CAAAAGTGGGTAAGTCTCCTCCTTTCACCCCTACTCTTTCCAATGCTTGTAAGAGTGGTCTTTGATCCAGAGGGACCTCTTCTTCATCTCTTTCACTCTCCTCTCCTTCAGACTCTTCATCATCACCCTTCCTCAACTTACCTTTCAATTTCTCTAACTCCCTTTTCATATTCCTATTCTCTTCCCTTGCTGCTCTACTTTCCGCCATTTTCTCTTTCACCAACTTGGCCAACTCTACATTTGTGATCCTCAGAGGGATCTCCCTTTCTCCTTCTTCCCCTTCAGACATGATGTCTTATCTGCACTCCACAAGATCCAAACCGCTCTGATACCACCTGATGCAGAGTGCAACAGTGGAAGGCTTGATCTCCTAAGACCTTTGAGGTCAAATTGCTCCAAACTACTAAGGGTTCCAATTAGACTCCAAGAAAGGTTTCAATCCTTGCTCTGACTGTTATATACCTCTAATAACCTTTAAGAACAACCACTAGATTCATAAACACACTTTTTACAATTTTTCACTATGTTTCCTAGCCACCTCCCAAAACAGGGCTACAAGGCCAAATTTGGCAAAATTGGGATATCAGACACAACCCCACACCCAACACAAGATAAAATGATGTAATATGGAGTTGTTTATCAACCTAAATACTTCCCCACAAGACCAACTTCTTATCTACTCCAGCACTCCAAGAATCCTCCAAGGCACACAGACCTAATAGGGCCCTAATAGGTTTGGTTTACAAAGGAAGACCAATGAAATGGGTGCATAGATGAAAGGAAGGCCTTTGGATCTGTTCAATGTTGTCTAAGAACACCTAATCAACCTTTGGATTGTTCAATTTGTGCATATCTAACACTGGATACTCAAATTCCTATAATTTAGGACCAAATACATCATGATATTTGGCCTAGGGCTTGCAAGAATAATTCACTCCCTTCACTTTCTATCCTACTGCTTTCAAAATCCTAAAATACATTCTTAGAGCTTTCATTTTCATTGGGTTTTGTGCAGAATGGACGGTATAGTCGCGAGCTATAACCCCATTTGCCCAAAACCCTGCTGGAACTAGGGTTTTCTGGGTATTAGGAGAAAAAACACGATAACTTTGTCTACAGACCTCCAAAACACCTCAAACCAAGTGCATTCAAAGGCTAGTTCAACAAAGAATCTTTTCCAATCATTAATCTTTCACTTCCAATCCGTACAGTTTCTGTAGAATTGAAATAACAGTGGTTTTAAGAAGAAAACATGGAATTTTATTAATTTTGAATAAATCTGATTACATCTATCAACCTGTCCTTTAGGGAAGGTTGATTAACACTTATATACTTGTGTTTCACTGATCAACTATCTGATATTCAGTTGTAATCGATTGAAACTTACATATGACAACTTTTAAGCACTTTTTGTAAAGTTGCTTAGCAACTTTTTATTGTTTTAGACTATTCTTGAAAAGAATGGAACCTAGAGACTCTAAACTATCCTAGGACATTATTTAAGGTATAACAACCTATTTCCTAACACATTCCTAACTATTCTAAGCCAAAATTTCCCATAGGTCCTAAGGACTCAAGGTTTATAGAATCACCAATGAGCCTTAGGCCTTTACAAATGGACTAGTATCAACTTAATAACTACATAACAACCTAAATGATTATGATCCCCATCATGATTCATTAAGTGGAGATGAGTATGAATATAGTGCTATGTTCATGCAATGCCCTGACTGAGAATTGCCTTGAATCAGTGATTTGTTGGAGTGAGGGCTCTGCACCAATTTTAGCTACTCCTTTATGGGGACCTCTTGTACAATGGGAGTCTCCATTAATATTTTCCCTTTGTTCCCTCCCTGTGAAGAAGTCCCAGCCCTCGGGGTTAACTTTGGTATCGCCTGGGCAGCCCGGTGGACACTCCCGAGGCACACCTTCTTGAAATAGGTGTGGCTACATTCAACCACATTGCGGGTGAACTCTTTAATAGTGGGCCCTTCCTGGGCATCCTAGTTCACTGGTGGGAGGGCCAATTTATTGATTCCCTTTGCTTTGTACTGGGGACCTACCATGGAGCTGGCATCTGAGAAGTCTTCCAGAAATCTCTAGAGCTTCAATCTTTCCATCATCCTTACGGTCATTCTGACATAATGTCAGCCTCAGACTTCCATGTCATCCTAGAAATCTTCCCAGAAGTCTTCCATGTGATATTGATGGGGCTCTAATGGCCGGTGAAGTGTCATTGCAATCTTGCCATGCAGATCAAAATGCTTCCGCGCTAAGTAAAATTCTACCAAGTTATAGCTTTAAAGCTCATTATCTGCTTCTTTGGCGGCGACCAGACTGCATGAATAATTCCCACAAGTGATTGGGAATGGAATATTTGTTACCTTCTTCAAGGCATAGAATGCATGCAGCTCTAGGATTTTCCTACAATATTCTAAGAGAATTATCTTGTCCCCACAATGTTTGGGCAACAAGTAGGGTTTCCTGGAGAAGATGATCACCCTTATGTATGTATGCTGTTAAAATTGTATATAGTAATAGCCATAGCTCCAGACCAAATTCATCGCCTTTGTAGACTGGCGGTACCCTGCATCCCAAGTGGGTGTGAGCAGGTGGTAGTAAACAAAAGAATTGTTTACCTGGCAAAAACTGGGGAAGCTGGCCTCCCATTGAATCTATGGAAAATTGTCCCAAGGGGCCTTCTGGCCTAGGCCGATCCCAAGTACACCCTCAGTGAGTAACCCATTACTATGGGGTTGTTATTGTGCCAGGGCCCAGAGAACATAGGAAGTCATAAAAAATTCTTCTTGTTGACTATCTGAAGGAACTATGAGTCCACATGGTTTGAGACTATGGCAGCCCAGTCAAAATATTTCCCATATGTGCTTATACCAAGTAAGAAGTAATACATCCACCCAGAGAATTCTCAGGCATGTTGTTTCCCGAAGGCCTGGTACAATGCTATCATCCCCATCTGGATGCTTTCTTTGAATTTAGACCTAGGGATTTTTAATTTTATCCTCTTGGGGTCCCTCTTCGGGACCTTGAGCCAATGATTGTTCATGTATATATGGGCTGCCTCTTCCAATTTCTTAAATTGGGCCAAGGCATCTGACCAGGTGACCACAGCTAGTTTGTCAAATTGAGGGATTCCCAAGCCCCTCTGGAAGGTATCAGGGTCGAGGGACACCATGGGAGTAGGATACCCGGTGGGTTCCAGGGCTACGAGCATGATAGCCAGGATGGA
The DNA here is from genome assembly GCA_018584345.1 of Thuja plicata. Lineage (NCBI taxonomy): Eukaryota > Viridiplantae > Streptophyta > Pinopsida > Cupressales > Cupressaceae > Thuja > Thuja plicata. Next base: position 570,570 of record MU221857.1, read on the forward strand.
TGTATTGTAGTGAGCTAGAAGTGTAAGAATAAGCTTTGGTGACTGCATCGAGCATGGGAAACAAGCTGTCTTAAGGATCCTGGAGTTTCTGATTTTAATGGCCAATGGATCTCCAGCTTGCCGCTGGATGTACATCATTTTCACCAAGGGCTGCATCTTGGGCTATATCCTGACACTGGTGTCAGTAAGGAGCTAGAATTTGGACTTAATCTTTGAGCCCATGATGACACCATCCTTTATGTATTTCATGATCATGGGTAGTTTCTCTAGAGCCTTCTCCATTTTGGACCTAACTACTACTCTAGTAACCGCCGTAGAAGGAAGTTCTAGACTCCTAGGTGGTGAAGATGCGGAAGCCTCAGACATGTTTGAAAGTTTTTTGTTCCAGAAACCTGCAAGGTAAGGCAACCATCAGAACGTATAGATAAACAAAAAATCTGGGGTCTGGAGATCTTACCATCATGGCGTTTGCTTTCCCTGAAAAGTTAGCTTAGTTCAAAAACTCTGGAAAGTATATATATATTTTGCAAACTTAGAAATTTAACCAACATCTAGGTCTAGGGGAAGGGCTCTCATCATACTCAGTAAAAAAAAGATGTGGGTTGGGCAATGGCAAGAGACCCAAAGTTTGGGGAACTAATCGTTGGAAGGTGTGTGCAAAAAGTGAGCCGTCAGACCCATGTGGGCACTACGTGGGTACGCAATAAATAGAAGTTATGGTGATGGCGGTTGAGCCAACTATCTGAATGCATGAAAAGTGAAGGCCACTTAGAAAAATTTAAATTCACACATGGGACATAAATGAAGGACAGGTTGGTTTACAGAGGAGAGAGAAAACCACCTGGTGGAAACCGGCTGAGAGCCAAGTTTCAACCAGGAGGTATTTTGCACAGAGTGAGCTTGCAAACTAGAAACCAGAAACAAATGTAGCACAACGAACTTGATAGACTACCAAGAAGAATATACACAAAATATGTACAACACATGATAGAGCTGAAGGGTATGTACATGCATACTGTAAGGATACACAATAATATACATCAAATCTACACATACACAGAACACAGAGCAGACATTTACAAAACCAGGGAATGCACAAAATATTTACAACTTTTACATTATCCTACATCTGTGCAAAGGGAGGAAAACCCCATGGCAGAGTCAACCCACCAACGGGCGATGAACTAAAACGTGACACCAACAAAAATGTGAGACAACACAAAAAATAGACATAACCAAAAGGCAAGAAAATAGAAAGGAAGGCACCAACCTGAAAATGAAGAAGGGAAAGGAACGAAATTCATCGTGAATGATCTACAACAACTTCTACCTTCAAACAATCACCAATTACCACCATAAACCACTCACAAATGCTCAGACCAGCTTGGAATGGCTTGCACTGGATTATCACTAAGTCGCTGTAAAATCACTCTCAAATCACTAAGATTGCTTAAGTGTTTAATTGCGGTAAATGTGAAAATGACAGGTAATTCCTATTTATATCTGTGGTAAAAGTAAGTTACCTTTCCTTCCACAAACTCCAGATAGACAGACCTTTAGACTCCAGGCCCAGGGATTCCATGCAATGATACAATCTAAAAAAAAGGACATTGTGGTGAATTATCCTAGAGTCCTGAATCCGGCTCCCAACAAGGGACGACCAACTCCGGGACTGGGCACTGGAGACAAGAGAGACCAACAAAACAAAAACAACACCATGGGGAAGAAAACCCTAGGGACAGAAAATAAAGAAAACAAATAAAAAGACAAGGCAAGAGCCAAAAGTAGAAACCAAAAGGGGGACTCGACATTTTGCACACAAAATGTAGGGATGGGGATGCAAGGCATAACAAGTTGAAATGACAATGCAGGCTATCCAGTAAGTTAACATCAGATCTGTAATTGGATCTAAATTGCAAAGTAAGTTGTATGTACCAGATCACAAACTACTGATTACTTTCTTACCATTGTATAAGTTAAATCCTTTAACAAGGTTGACTTAATAGTCATTTGTATAAATCCTCTAACAAGGTGACATTCAGATTGGAATATTCTAATTCCTCTAACAAGCCACTCCTGACAGGGTGATTAAATCCTTTAACCAAGTCACACCTAGCAGTGTGTTATTGTAACCTTTCATAGGGTTGGCTCCTCATAGGGCATCACTTCAAAAGAGTGAAAACTTGGTAGCATGTTACTGGTGGTTTTTCCCATATTGGGTTTCCACGTTAAATACTTGTGTCAACTTGTGTGAATACTTATGGTTTGCTTTACTGTTATGTTACTACAAGCTAATTTCAATTGTTAGTAAACTGCATGATTAAAGTTGTTGATTTATGCTACTGCTGCCGAGTAGATCTAAACAATAGAAAGTTTTTATTTGCTACATCTAGACCTAAGGATAACTAATTCACCCCTCCCCTCTCAGTTATTCTAAATTCGTTCTAACACAAAACATGTGCCCTCAAGGTGCAACTGTATATCCCCCTCTAGGAACATCATATCAACACAACTACCAAGGTCCTATGAATCAGACAAATGCTATATCAGTCCCGCATGGATAAAAAAGGCCTCACACTTTGAATATGCCACAATGCATGTTTACCCCTTTGGGTGAACCAAGTCATGTATCCCAAAACGTAGCCCTTTGATGACTCAACACCTAAGCCAGCCTGGTATAAAGACAATGAGTACTATGAATACTACCATGTTAAGGGATACACCACTCTCAAATGCATGAAGTTAAAACATTACATCCATGATCTCATCGATCCCAAAGAGATCGAAGTGGACTCTCCTACCCAACCATCACTAAACATAGGCCTTAAAATTTATCAAATGCATTCCCTAAACACACTTTACGTACTGGCCTAGGTAATCCTACCTAGTCCTCTGATCAAGGGAAGGATAAGCAAGGAGAAAACACCAATAGAAAATATTATACAAGTGCATATATCAACTACGATAATCTCATCGACTACATATCCCAAGTCCAGTCCTCCATCAATGTCATCCATGTCAAGGGTGCTGATAACCAATGTGCAATCACCACTTGTAGAGGAAGATAATAGTTTTAGGTGCCGGTCCCGCCCCATCTGCTAGGACCCAATACAACATTTTAGAAAATCTAGGGAATAATCCAGCCCAAGTTTCCATCCTGAATCTCCTCTGCACTTCACCCACTTATCAAGAGATCCTTAATAAAGCCTTGCAAGAATCATGTGTTCCCAACGACATCAACCTCACTGAATTCTAGAACCTTGTTGGACACCTATTTGCATCTTGTGGGGTCTCCTTTAAACCAAAAGATGTGCCCTCAGAAGAACCCAATCATAATCTCCCACTCTGTATTGCTGTCATGGTTAAAGATTTTGCTATCAAATGGGTCATGATAGATAATGGTTCAGCCCTAAACTTGTGTACTCTAAAATTCATAAAATAGTTGGGTTGCACTGAAGCTAATATAACAAATGATGTCATCAAAATAAAGGCATATGACAATCTAGAGCATACTTTTGAAGGTACCATATCATTGTCCATTCAAGTAGGCCCGGTTATCTAGGATACATTATGTCATGTTGTTGATCTTGACCTTCCCTTCAACATCCTCCTTGGATGCCCATGGATTCATTATATGCAAGCTATCCCCTCCACCTACCAACAGTGCATAAAATTTCCATATAACGACACTGAGATCACCATCCGTGCAGATCCCAAGCCCTTTGCATATTGCAATGCGTTGGAAACATCCTTTCCACATTCTAATCATTGTCTTGGGATCGATATTGGCACCTATGTTTCCAGTTCATCTCAAACCCATTTAGACCTAGAAACAATCCTCTCTTCCACCTTATCCATGGTCAAGATAAAAAATAAATGTTGTGGTGAGTACAATTTATCTGATGCTTTCACAGTTGGAGCAGTACCAATTGATCCACACACTCAAGGTCGCCGACCTAATCTAAGAAAGATAGAACCAGGGACAACCAAGGTGCTAAAATTTGGTTATACCAATTTTATCTCAAAGGGTACTTTGACTGGCCAGGAAATGAAACCAAACATCAACCAATGGATCTATAAAGATCCACCACCCAAGGACACAAGTCACCTTGATTACTTCAAAGATAAGTACCCCGCAACTCACAAATTGGTGACAAAAAAATGGAACTACCAAGGAGGTGGCCTTGGTTATGAAGAGCAAGGAATGAAAGATCCTATTATACCTACCCAACTAGAAAATCACCTAGGCCTTGGCATGGACTCTGATACGAATGGGGGCACCAATGAAAACATCTTTGCCTCTTGTCCATCCCTGGGTGAAATCGCTAACATCGAAGATATCCCAGAAGAGAATGTTGTGAAAGCCTATGACAATTTTTTTGATGATGAAACCTTCCCAGGTGATTTTTTCCTACACAAACATTCCATTCTCTTCATTAACCTTACCCTCTGCCATCCTAAACTCATAGACTGGAACCAACCAAGTGTCATACACGTTGACGAGTTCCAAATTGAGGATGCACTCCTAAGATTTATGGGGGCAATTGAGAAAAGCAGTGACTAGGGGAAAGACTTAGCATATGTCTACAAACTAGACCCAAAGGTATACTCTGGGGAAGAGGAGAAATTTAGCCAAAAAAATGAAGAAGAAAACAAAAATAAAAAAGAGAAAAATTGATCCCCTGGTGAAAACCCCTCTGGGGCACTATCTGATCATAAATAGTAAAAACAAAGGGTGCATCCCCTGGTAAAAACCTCTCTGAGGTGCCAAGAGATGAAGATTCTCCTCTTCCTTTGATCCGTGATTACAGGCCTGAACAGTCATCGATTCTCATTGAAGAAGAAAAACCTATCGACTTGGGTACCAAAGAGAATCCTTCCATCACATACATAGCATCATCTCTACTAAAGAAGAAGAATGAGATCTTATCACCCTCTTGAAGGAATCCATAAACAAGTTCGCCTGGTCTTACTCCCACATGTAGGGGCTAGACCCCAACTTAGTGGTGCATCATCTTGTAGTAGACCCAAATAGTAAGCCTGTCAAGAAAAAGATCAGAAAGATGCACCCTAAAGTGGCACTACTTGCAAAGCAGAGCTCAAGAAGTTACTCCAAGCCAAGATCATCCACCCATTGAATACTCTGACTGGATTTATAACATGGTGCTTGTCTCTAATCCTTATAAATCAATCAGGATATATACAGATTTTAGAGATCTCAATAAGGCATGTCCCAAGGATGATTTGCCCTTGCCAAACATAGACATGATTATGGATCTCACAGTAGGACATGAGATGTTTTCACTCATGGATGAATTTTTTGGATATAATCAGATCCACATTACAGAAGAAGATCAATATAAGGCAACATTCACAACCCCCTGGGGCACATTCTACTATAACATGATACCTTTTAGCTTGAAGAACGCTGGGGCAACCTATCAAAGGGCCATGACTATTATTTTCCATGACATGATACACAAAATTCTTGAAGACTATGTCGATGATATCTTGGCAAAATTAGTTAAGAGGGAAGATCACCTCAATGTTTTGGAGTGTGACTTTGACAAAGTTGGGCACTATTACTTAATTCTCAACCGTAAGAAGTGTGTCCTTGGGGTCACATAAAAAAAAATCCTTGGGTTCATTGTATCTAGACAAGCCATTGAAATAGATCCAAAGAAGGTGAAAGATATCATAGAAATGCCTCCGCCAAAAAAAATACAATTGCGCATCCTCCAAGGAAAGCTACAATCTGTGCACCACTTTATCTCTCAACTAGCAGACAAGTGCCAACCATCCACTCATCTCCTGCGAAAAGATAATACATTCAAGTGGGATCCTCAGTGTCAAAAGAGTTTTGACAAAATCAAAGAACACTTGACTAAACCACCCATCTTGGTACCACCTATACCTGGTCACCCACTCATCCTATATATTTCTACTACTACCATAGCATGGGGGGAACTCCTTGCTCATTTGGATGATGAAGGTAAAGAAAGATCTATTTATTACATCAGTAAGACCTTAGTGGGTTATGAGCTCAACTATTCACCTATGGAAAAAGCATGTCTGGCAGTGTTCTTTGCCACTCAAAAACTTCACCACTATATGCTTAGTCATACAACCAAGCTCATTTCAAAGGTGGATCCTCTCAAGTATCTACTCTCTAGGACTACACTCACAAGTCAAATGGCAAAATGGGTTATGTTGTTAAGTGAGTTTGATATTCAATATGTAGACAGAAAATCCATTAAAGGGAAAGTCATCGCTGATCAGCTAGCACAAGCACCTTTGGTAGATTCATATCCTTTGGTCACAAAATTTCTAGATGAGCATTTGTACATGATAGAAGAACAACCAACTTGGAAATTCTACTTTGATGGGTCCTATACAGCTCATGGTGCAGGGGTAGGAATAATTTTTTTCACCCCTCAAGGTGATTACATCCCTATGTCATTCAAATTGGGATTTCCTTGCATGAACAACATTGTAGAATATGAGGCACTAATCACAGGACGTTGCATGGCTATAGAGTGGAACATCACAGATATACATGTCTTTGGCGATTCACAACTCATCATTAAACAGGTCCTGGATGAGTATCAAACCAAAGATGATAAATTGATGCCATATAAACAAATGGTTGACAAGTTGAAAGAACATTTCCTCCACTTGCAGATAACACAGGTACCACACTTGCATAATAGAGTTGTTGATTCAATGACCACAATTGGTTCCCTTTTGGAGATTCCTCATGAATCTATGCAATAAAAATTCTTATTTGAGAAAATTCATGCTCCCACTTATGAGAATGATGAATTGAATCATGTATGTGTCTTGGTTGGTCCCCAGTCCCCATGGTACTATGATATCCAAGATTACCTACAAAACGATATCATATCCCCTCATCTTACTGCAACCCAATGCCAAAACTTTATTCACAGAGCTTCCCATTACACCCTCATAGCCAACACCCTCTATCGTCGAGGCTATCACAACATGCTCTCTATGTGTTTAGATGAAAACAAATCCACCCATGCTTTACAAGAGGTACATGCTAGAATCTACGGTGTCCACACAAGTGGCATGGTCCTAGCCAAGCAAATTTTACGTATAGGGTACTATTGGCCTACAATGGAACATGTTGCTTGTGAGTTAGTCAAGAAGTTCCTACCTTGCCAATAGCATGCCAATCTGATCCATGCTCTTGCCCAGGACCTCAGACCTATTATGTCTCCTTGGCCCTTCTCTTGTTGGGGTTTTGAACTTGTTGGTAAGATTACTCGCCTCTCTTTTGAAGGCCATAAGTACATAATCACAGCAACAAAGTACTTTATAAATTGGGTTGAAGCAATTCTACTCACCCTCACTACTAGTGTCCAGATATCCAAATTCATCCTCTATCACATTATTTTCTACTTTGGCATACCCTCCACTATTTTCACAGATCACGGTACACCATTTGAAAATCAACACATCAGTGATCTCTATGCTCACCTCCATATCAATCACCATTTCTCCAGTCCATATTTCCCTTAAGGTAATGGCCAAGCTGAGGCAACTAATAAAACCCTCCTCAAAATCCTTAAGAAAGTTGTCAATGATACTAGTCGTGACTGACATCTCCAGATCAATCCTGCCCTTATCGTACTTCCTACCGTACTCCTACTGGCACTACTCCCTATTCCCTAGTCTATGGTGCTAAAGCAGTCTTACCAATTGAGGTCAAACGACCAGCCCTCTGAGTATCACTAAGAGGCCTGGTTGATGATGAAGATTACCAAGTGGCACGACTCACATAGCTTGATCTACTAGATGAAAAGCTCTAGCAATCCTATGATCATCTGATTGTCTACCAAAATAGACTCAAGAGGAATTATAAAAAGAAGGTCCACCCACATCAGTTCTAAGTAGGAGACCTTGTGCTAAAGGAAAATCAGAAAGTGGGTACTGATAAGGAAAAGAAAGGTGAGTTTGAAGTCACCTGGCAAGGCCCCTATGTTGTCACTGCATGATTTGGTTCTGGGGCATATCAACTCTCTACTCTTGAAGGAGAACCATTGAATGATCCTACCAACATCATTCATCTCCAGCACTTCTATGCCTGATGACTGGTTGTTTATTCCAATTATCTAAGAAAATCCATAAAAAGTATAAAAAGTCCTGAAGAAAGCACAAAAACAATGTAAAACTGTCTTGAAAAAATCTCAAAAAAGTAGAAAAATGAAGCTAAAAAAATAATTATCCTGATGAAAACCTGGAAAACAGGCACTTGGACAACATCAAAAACATCAAAAAGATCCAAATAAATAAAAAAATAAGAATAAAGAGAAAAATTTTGTCCAATGGTGAAAACTTGGCAATCAAGCACCTTGGGCAAGTATGCATGATGAAAACTTGGAAATAGGCATGACACATAGTGGACCATTCCATTATCTATCAAAATCTCATTTCCGTCCAGCACCAGCATCACATTTTCGCTAACCTCAACATTTACCGTATTCCCTGGGTGTTCATATATCATACACACTAGTCTGAAATGATCCTCCTATCTCGTACCCTAAGCTTTTTTGTCCATATAATCTTGTATATTGTTGTTCATACATTGTACTATCCCAATCCCTGAGCCTTAGTCCTATACATATTCCATCTAGTCATCCGCTTAGTGTTGCTTGTATATATCTTGTGTCCTCGGTTGGTATCCTTGCAGAACATGATCCAGTTACACTCTTAAAATCTTAAGTTTTGGCAAGCGCCTTTTCATGACATCTTGGCTCTATAGTTTGATCGCAGTGCACCTTGACCTATCATATTTATGAATCCCATCTTTTTGGAAATGGGTCCTTTGAGGATGTATCCTTCCTCTCGTAGACTTAATTCTAGAACATCATCATCTCTGGGTTCTCGTAGGAAGTATCCTTCCTCTTGAACTAATCAATCAGCATACTAAACTATCACATGCATCGAAAAACATGATCCAATCATATCTTGACGGCAATGTGTGTACATAAATCATTTGTAATTATTCACTTGTAATTAATCCCTCAGTTTGATCCTTGTATATTCATGAGATATCCAGTCCTCTCACCATCGCACTAACATCCCAGGTCCTCGTCATGCTAACATTCCCTGCCTGGTCCTTCATAGTCCTCATGTCTGGTTCATCAGTTGATCATGAAACACAACAAAAATATGGGTCCCATCTCATCTGTTGCATCCATCACATTCATTGCACCTGGTATCATTTTAGGTTCATCATTAGGTTAGATTAGAATCATCATTAGATTGCATTATTCATCATTTTCGGTTCACCATTAGGTTCATCATTACATTGCATTTAATCATCATTCGATTGCATTAGGTTCATTGGTCACCATTCAATTGCATTAAGTTAATCATTTAATTGCATTATCATTTAGAATCTTGCATTGTTAAAACATTATTAAAATCATTATAGTCTTGCATAATTACTTCATTTAGATTCATTCACCATCTTGCATTGTTTAGATACATTTCGATTCATTTTATATTGTTTAGGTTCATTTTGCATCTTGTATTGTTAATCATTTACATTCATTTTACATCTTGCATCTTGCATTATTAAATCATCTACATCTTGCATAATTAATTCATCTTAGATTCATTTTAGTCTTAACATTTACATTCATTTTCAACTTGAATTTGTTAAATCATTGCATTGTTAACAAATTTTGATTCATTTTACTCTTGCCTTGTTAAATCATTTAGATTTCATTGTTAACTCATTTAAATCATTATAGTCTTGCATTATTTTCATATACATATTCATAAAACATCAGCATATACATTGCATACATCATGAAATTACATCACATCCTACATCCACACACATCATTACGTCATATATACATAGTCATAAAACAATCCTGCATACACAATGTGTCATACATAAACATCACATCCTACAAGCATCAAATGTCAGTAATCATATAGGCATATGCATCAAAACATCATATATATCAAATCATGAAAAGCATACACCATGGCATCATAGAGTCCTCATCGATCATATATAATGTCCATAAGTACAATGACTATCATCAATAAAATACATCATGTGCACCTCGGTGCCAATATACATGTACATCTCAAAATGAAAAAAATGTGTGTCACATGATCCTCTGTTGAATCATGTTGATGGTTGTGATGATCCACCTCCCTACTCTGGTGGCAGATGGTGGCATGCCCACAGATCCCTGTGATACTGAAGTCAGCACTGTCGTCTGAGACTGAGACCTCTCTGAGTACTCTTTCCTCTATCCCTCAAACACAAGCTGATGATACAAAACTCGATAATGGGCCACTTCCCTGCCTACCCTAGTTGCATCTCTATGAGCTGTGAAAGACTCTACTACAACCTATCCAACCCCACCTATAACAACTACCTACCTAGCGATGTATTTCTAAGCCCTATAAGCCTCGTCCTACCTCTATGCAACATCCCCCTCTGAGGTCAATGAGATAATCTACTCAGTAGCCTGGTCCATTTTCTTAGTCAAGGTCCCCAACGTTTCTGTGAGTGTACCAATCTTGGTATGTAGCTCTACATCATCTTGTGTCAAGTCAACCATGGAGAACTCTCCTATGTCCACCCTTCCCTATAGGGTACCTAATGAACCCTCTACCCTATCAGTCCATATTGTCTTTGCAGTTAGTAACCCCTATATCCAGGTCATCTCAGTATGCAGGCTCATCTCCGATACCTATGCCATGCCTAGTAATCCTCACAATTGTGCACACTTTGTTTGTAGATTGTCTTTCTTTGTAATGATAGTGTCATGAGTCTCAAGTGCTACATATCTTATTGGTGGCCCCTATGGCATCTATACCTGTGATGACACTTGTAGTGCCTGTACCTATCCTTGTCCCTGGGCTGCCACCTGGAGTGCCTGGTCCTACCCATCTACTAGTGGCCCCTGATCTAGTCCAGCCCCTGCCTGTGCCTATGTATGGGGTCTAACCTATCTCTATGGCCTCCTCCTTTGACCTACTGCCGAGGTCTCTAGGGCATCTCCTATGTTGGTCCCATCATCCACATTCATATCTCTAGTCGGCTACTCATGAGAAGCCACCTGAATAGGGTCTGTAAGTTGTAAGGGCACATGTACAACCCACCATGTTGTGTACTTAGGTTGTGCCACAAAATATAACCGTGCCATGTCCCTCTAGGATGCCTTCACCATAAGAGCATCTATATATCTCCCCCATGTACCTACCTCCCTGGTGACATGAGGATGTAAGGCATCCTCTGCCACCACCCCCTGATGTAGCCCAAACTGTCGCATGACCCTGGATGGTCTATATCTCTCTATCTAGTGGATAGTCCTCCCTAAAAGAAAGTAGTCAGTCTAAATATATGACATGTACAAGAATTCCTCAAATCCATCCTCAACTCCTACCGCCTAGTCCATAGCTCCCCATGGCTCACAAAGTCTGTACGGGGTCCAGCAGAAAACTTGTACCTCATCGAGCAATCATTGCCAGTAGCTAGTCTGTCCAATGGAGGTATATCTCAAAGGAAGCATGTATCTATAGGCATATGGCTCTCTAATTTTTCATTCCTATCACACTCTTATAGGCTAGAACACTGCAATGTGCTCCCATGCCCACACTAACATCAATGTAATGCTTGTCCCCATGTTGTGCACCCTGCGGTACACAGCCATGTATAAATCATGGTACAACTATCCTAAGACAATGTACCCATAGAAATAGGTATTCCCCTCCTCTAGCATCTCTGCTAGCACTTGTGACCATCCCATGCCAAAACCATGTCCAACTAGGTTAGCTAACATGCGCCCTCTGATCGACCCAGCCAAATACAAGGTTATCCGCCATAATCTCCTGTCGACTGCTGGATGTCAGGGCATCCAGGTCTTGTATGTGGGAATCAGCCTCATCAGTCTCCTAAAAGAAATCTCCATATAGTGGTTTCTATCCTCTAACTGGTACTGAGGAATCACCCCTTGGATAGGTATCCGAAGGATCTGTCAGACATCCTCGAGTGTAATAGTCACCTCTCTAGTAGGCAAATGAAATGTGGTGGTATCATTGTGCCACCACTTGATCAACACGGTCATCATCCCATTATGCACCTGTAGCCTAGGACAACAGGGCACATAGTCCAACCCAATAACAACTAAAAATCCCTAGTCCTCCTCTGTGAGCTACGGCTCCAACTCCATGCTAGGCGACCAATGCTCCTGGGATCCCAATGGTGGGAACTACTACTGCAAATTTCAAAATCCACCATGTCAGCCCATATTTCTTCTATTCCTAGCCTAATCCCTCCAAAAATGGGGCATCCTATCCCTAGGTCCTTAGCTAACCCATCCATGGCCCCCGCTGGGTCCTTCCATTTCCCTTCCCCTTAGCGTTTGCCCCTTTCGATGCAGACACCGATATCTCTGCCCTCTTTCCTCGCAGACCTTCATCTTCGTAGATGTAGATCTAGGTCTGGCATCTTTGAAGACACCATTCTGACACTAACATCTACATCTAATAGTTTGGGAGTCGATGTCTGCAAATATGTCAATCTAGGGTTCAGCATCCTTGTAGATGCTGGTTTAGGAACTAGCGTCTCTGGTCTGCAATCCAAGTTTTGAGCATTTATTGCCCCCTAACCTACCCAAAAGCATTAAAAAGTTTGACACTAATAAATGTGAGGTCTTGGTTGAGTCACTCACCAGTATTGGTCACTCTACAGGCCTCCTATGTTTGCACATGCGCTCCCCCAACTGCCCCTTCATCCTCTCGTCAGCCATGATTTTTACTCCAGAGCTCAGTTTTCACTATTCACTATTCACAAATGACCTTCCTTAAGCCCGATAGCCCCTCTTATAGCCCCTGTTTTCCCCAAAACATTTCCCCACCCATTTCCTCGCCGGTGTATATTTTTGTATAAATCGTTCCATTGTACAACTTCTATATGCATAAAATCCCAAAAACATTTAAAAATCGCAAAAAATCCAAAAAATTTCAAAAATTCTAAAAATTCCAAAAACATCAAATATTCTCAAAAATCTTGCAATAAACCATCATTTACTTCTACATCACTCCATTTTTCACTTTTCCGTCACGTTCTGACTCATGCACTTGCGATCATGTTTTTCACCAAATTAGTTTTGGCGACCGATTATCCTTGCTCCTCATTCTGTTCACATCTTTTGCCAGCGAATATATTTTAATCACATCAAATCAAATATTTGCCCGTCAGGATGCATCCTTCTGGCATCGGCTTATCAAATCCCTCATCACACCAATCTTGTTCATGGCAAGAACTTCAGACTAAATGACTACTTGGTCAGGAGGCCTTCTTTATTGATTTTATCTTTTTGTGTCAGTTTATACCTACTCACCACTACCTCGATCTTCTATATCTTGGTGTGTTGTGATTGGTGGCTGCTGATACATGTGTCTTTTGCAGTGTGATTTTGTTTGAGCATCTACTTCACACAAAGGAATCTTGTCATATGTGTATTCTAACACCTGATGCATACCTCTTGCAAAATCAAAATTGGATGTGCTCTCCATATTTTTCACACAAATGGATCCCTAGTGCTCGTTAGCTACATTCATTTCATTTGCATTCTCAGTTGCATTCTTAATTGCATTTCAGAAGGCTTCTATTTATTCCCTCCTCTCTTTTCCCCTACCTGTTGCGTCCTTTTTCAAGAAAATTCCACAACGTCATCTTCTTTGTGTTCTTTTCTCGAGGGGGCACAACCCTATACCATCGTTTCTTTAGCACGACTCCTAGAAACCCTTTTCCTTTGGGGAAACTTATTTTCTTGTCTTTGACATAACATCACTTGTGACACCACATCAAAGAGGGAAAAAATGTATACGTCCAAAAATATTAATATTATTTTCTCTCTTATTCCTCTAACTATTTAATTTAATCAATTAAATAGTTTCATTTGCTAGTATTTATCAATATCTTAAATACTATTCTAATATATTTCATTTAAATACATTTGTCTAATGAAATTCCCTTTTTAATAAATTTACATTTATTAAATCCTCCATATTCCTAATTCTTCTAAATCATGATTTATTCAAATTAATCTAAACCCTAGCTAGGAACCTATTAACCCAACCTAGAAGCCTACCCTACTCCCATCACCTCATTTCCTAAACATATTTCCCCCCTAACTATCCTTTGACCATGCTTAAAGGGTGATTCCTAACCTTTATAAGGCTAATGGAATGCTCACCCACATGGGGAATTCTCTCCCAAAAGGTCCCCCATCCCTCTTAAATTCTTCTTACAACTTTGTCTCCCACTTGGAAATGTTGAGCCACTCAACATTTAATGCCAAGTTTGACTCAAAATTTGCCATCCTTTCAAGCCTATGTGTCCCTTATGTGGCTCTTATGTGGATTCCACATAGATGCCACATCATCCAAGACCTCTTCTTCTCCTCCAAAATTCTATAAATAGAGGCCTTCTCCTCTTAATTTTTCATCTCTCATATTTGCATTGTTATTATGCTAACATAGCTCTAGATTTCATGTTTTTCATATGCTCTTAGTTTGATGTTTAAATCAGATAGATATCACATGCTAGGATTCAATTTGGTTAAAATGAATCATAGTTGAATCATAGTTGTTTCTTTGCATCTTTCATAGCTTTAATCTTGCATAGTTATCATATCATCTTCAAAAGCTTAGAATATCATCTTGAAGAAGATTTGAGACTAGTTCTTCATACTAGCTCTTGAATCTCTCTTCTTTCTTATCAAATCTTGCATTGCATTGGGATCCATTGCATTTTTTGTGTTTGAGAGAGAACACCTACAATAATTCAAAAGAGAAAATCAAAATAAGTAGAATAGGGTGCAATTTACTTGTTTTTAAGCTCAATCTGATGTTATGATGGAGTCTTGTTGGTTTCTTGTTCATTCTATGATTTATATGTGCTAATCCACTAACATTTTATGTTTGATCTTGCTCCCAACAGATTAAAGATTTACCATACTACACACCCTACAGAGTTTTTCATGTCAAAGATATTAGGGAATATATACATTGTAAGTATGAATCTTTTGGAGACAAAGAGATTGATACAAATATGGAAGACATGATAGGTGATGATGGAAAAATCAAGGATGAGTATGCACACCTAAATAACCTGAGAATTATGAAGATAACTGAACTTCATGATTTTGACAAAGAAGAATAGATAAAGATTATCTTGAGTAGAGTTCATGATCAATTCATATGGCTTGGAGATCATCTTGTGAAGATATGCAATGACCTAATTCATTCCATAATAGGATTGGTCAATACTAGGATAGTACCTATTGTTGAGAAGAACACTAAGATGTTGGTAGAAACTCTAACGCATTCACAATAGGATAGCAGAGAAATAATGATAAATGATGTATTCAATAGGATGTAAGATTGATTACTATTATCTTAGGCTATAAACTCTTTTATAGAAGCCAACTCAAATCTGTATCAGCAGGTGTAATCTTAATGGCTTATAAGATGGTCAAGGAAAACATCAATTACAATCTATGCGAAGTCTTAACACAACAATTATTGGAGAATGTATGACAGTTAAAGAGGGATAATTCAAAAGGATTCAGATTTGGATCTTTTTTGATACATATGTACATTCACATTGTTCACAAATTTCCTGGTATGCACCCTAGAGAATAGAAAGATAGTATACCTACTGGTATTTAGATTTCTCATAGTTATAGGAGACAAAATAGCACATGGGTAGATGGTGAATTGTTTTCTATGATCAAAATCCTATAGAGAGAGATGGAGGCAAGGGAAAGAATTCCTAAGGCAATAGTAGAAAAATACAAGGACTCAATTTATTTCATGGTTGAAACTGATTGTGTGTGCTTTGAGGTAGTTATTCCTAGAAAGAAATGGTGATATCCACTTGGTTATGAGGTTAGTTCTGAAGTTTTAATGATGCAAGTAGAAAACATCTTAGCATCAGAAGTTGATTCATCAAAGGAGATATGGGGTACTTATGAGGAGAAGTTTGCAAAGATTAGGGAAGAGCTAACTAGAGCATCAAGGAAGAGAAGAGTAGAAAATATAATTGATGACTGTGTAGCCAAGGAAGTAATATCTAAATAGGAAATGAAATAAGTTAGGAAGAAGATGACTGAGAGAGATTTTGGGTTCAAAAGCACTGCTCATACAACCCTTCCACCTCCAGAATATGTGAAGTTAATCAATCCACTTTCTATTTTGATTGATTTATCTACACCTTCACCACCTCAACATACATCACAGGAAGTGATAACAAAGAAAATACCTAGAAGAAACACAAGGTCTACTAAACTAGACTCACCTCCTAAGAAATAGAGGATAGGAGGAGAAGAGAAGAAATTTGAAGAAAAGTCTTGATGGGAACTAAAACATAAGACATCTCTCCACCTAAGGCTCCTAAGCCCAAACCAATTGAGAAAGGAGAATCATCAAAGAAAGCTGAGATAAGTCTTGATAAATCATTGAGAAAAGATGCTAGTCATTATGTAAGAACTATGAAGAAACCAGATTTCTATGTTTGTGGTGTGCATGTGTTATTGGATGCTTCACAGGACGTGAATGACCCCTTTGTGCAGGATACAAAAATTGAAGGAATCAGTGATAAGGATATGACAGAGAAGGAAATACATAAAGTAAACATTGATGAAACATTGGAAGATATAATGGATAAGGTTGAAGTGAAACATGAAACTACTACATACGATTCTTCACCTTTATTTTTGCAAAGTAGAGACAAGTATTTGAGCATTAATGTTGAGAACATGGATGAAAATGGATTGATGAATTTGTGCTTCATATCATTTGCTAAAGCTAAAGAAATATCTGAGCAGAAAGGAGAGAAAAATACTAAGGTAATGACAAGAGCAATTGTCACATTAAACAAACTACTTCCAACACCTATTGTTTTTCAGGGAAAAGATGATGCAGAGAAATTGAAAAAGGCACTAGATGAATTTGAAAGTCACCATGATTCATTAGAAAAGAACACTGAAGAGAAGGCTGAGAATATATATCTCACAAAGAAGTTGGAGGAACTATGCAAGTCTATTTCTCGGGAGTTGGGCATACTAAACAAAACAACATCTGAGGCTAAAAGTTGTGTCACATAAGGAAGTAAGCTATATAGCTACTGTATCAACCCTTTTAGACCTATCAAGAACATTCAAGACATAGTAGCAAAGGATAGAACTACTCTAGATAAGTTGATGGAAAGTTGTGAGACCTCCTCGTAATCTATATTGGAGATAGACAAAGAGGTGTCCAAAATTTTGGACAAATTGAGTGTACTAGATATAGAAAGAGGGAGAGTTATGGCAAGATTTGGTTTACTTAAGAGTCTAATCACTCCAAAGATATCAATTCTTGAGGTCCATATCTCTGACATGGAGAAGCGGGTCATGCCCTTACAACACAAATGTATACTAACCTAAAGGTATCAAAGACTTCTTCATTTGCACTAAATGGACTAATTCCTGGTAGTCAGATTTTGGTAAGACCTGGAGAAAGGAAGTGAAGACCTCATAAAAATCTTTCTAAGATGTACTAAAGATGGTACAATTTTGGTATACTTCACATTTTTTTACCTTTTCCATTGATGTCAAAGGGGGAAAGAGAAGATATTAAAATGTATAGATAATTATATAAAGTAAAGGTTGACACTTAGTCATTTTTCACTAAGTGTTTCCGTCAATGCCAAAGGGAGATATTTTTGTCAAGTGATGCATTTTTGGAGTGATATGGGACACTTGAGGGTTGTCATTTATGGAAACACATCTAGTATGATGATCTCTTAGAGTTTTTTATAGATTTGGAGATGCAGATTGTAAAATGACTAAGTACAGGAAATAGAATTACAGAGTATAGTAATACAATTTTTGACAAAGAAAATAGTATATGATAAATATCACATGTGAGCTTAGAGGAAGACATTTTGGGGTATGTATGACCTTCTGTTAAGGTCAGTTGATTTTTTGTGTTGATCACGGTGAGTTACAATGTATTGAAGACATGCGAAGACAAAGGAACAGAGATACATGGCAGATGGATAGTCACGATGATTAAGGGAGTATGAAATATAATCCAAATGTGATAAGTTGGATTGGTATTGTGGTTTACATATTTTTTTTTATTATAAGGTTTTCAAATTTGTATTTACTCTTTGCAATAAGTATTAACTCTATTTTGTAATGTATTTGAGAACCAAATGGATGTTGAGAACTGACTGGATATATATTTGTAAAATGAAGTGTGTGTGAAATTGATCAAATGATATGAAGTATATAGAATATATGGATGCATTCTGATATTAGAAAGATGTGAGCTATAAAGGGAACTATCTAAGCATAGATTATGCTTTTTGTTCATTTCTAAGTTTGGTTGTAATTCAACTATTTCTGATTGTAAGATAAGTGTGCTTAGTATACCTTTAACAAGGTTTTGTATTCCCCTAATAGGGAAATGTGCTAATGCAATATTCAACTCATAATAGGGCTAGGTCTCCTAATAGGGAGACTATACTTTTAGTGCATATTTGTGGGTACCATTACCACCGGGGTTTTCCCTTGGCTAAGGTTTCCTCGACAACAATTCATGGTGTTATAAGTTATGTGTTGTGTGTTTATGTTCTTTTCATTTCAATAATTATATGCTTAAGTTGGAAATTATTAAGTTCATGTTTAAATTTTTATAATATTAATTCACCCTGCTCTCTGTATTACTTAATCCTAACAAATCCACCACATAAAAACCATAATATGAAAATCTTTTCATCCTCCACATGGATTGATCATTATACAATTAATACTATTTACATAGCTTGCCTTTAAATAATATGTCTTTACAAATTGAAAGAACTACAACATAAAGAAAAAACATGAGAAGAGGGAGGTTAAGAAGCTCTATTAAGATAATCTAAAATCAAATCTACTAGTCCCCAATGATGATTGGAAATGCCACCTATTAACACCTGGAAAAATAGGAAAACTTTTTTATTTCTTAAGATCTACCAGAATTGAACAAATCCTCTATTAGTGTCTCTAATAACTCCCATAATATTCCATTTTTGTCCTTATAATACATTAGAACCAATAGGTCTTCATCATGAGTAATGCCCATCAATAGAACAAATTATCAAGAAAGGGGCTTTGTATCAAAGAAACCTCAGAAATGTATCTCTGATAAATGAAAATAAACTTTGTAGATTGCAGTTTTTACATCTACAGGACATCAATAAAATTGAAGTAATTAATCAGATTCAAAATGGAATTTATACATGGTCAGGAAGGTAGTGAGCGTCTTTCCCCAAAGGAGAAGAATTTTGGGGAGAACAAGTAGATTGTAGAACTATTTTAAAATCATGACGAGTTCATAGGTCACACCAATATAGGACTCACAAAGAATAACTACACATTTTACCCTGATTGGTGAAAGGGAAAAGGGCAAAATAATCACAATTACAGAAGATTTATATCATTTTTATTATTTAAAAATAATTAAACCTGTGACTGATGTCATCGGACCTCATAAAAGAGAGGCTTATGCTTCCATCTCTTTAAATGAAGAAAGTTGCTTGTCACCTACACTAGCATACTTTGAACAAAATATCCAATCAAAAGATAAGGGATTTGGTGAATATTCCTTTGAGCATTCATTATCTCTATCTGATTTAGCACTTTCTCCAAAGTCTTATAGAAAATCATCAACATACAAACAATAAATCTCCAAACCACTTAAGATTTTTGGTGGTCCATTTTTCAGAGTAGGGACACTATTCGAGTAAAGTGATGATAATGATACCTTACAATGGATATATAAGGATGAAGAGGAATCCAAACAAGAAGCACAAAATATCAAGTTACCAATATATCAATATGGTAAATAATTTTGTATCATACAAAAGATGAGATATGATGAAAAGGGTCCTATAGGAAAAAACAAAGATGGTATTATTGAGCCCATGGTATAACAAAGAAAAGAAAGGTTTAGGTTACAAAGAATAAGAATAAACTATTCTCAAATATAAATAAGATTCTCACAATTTCTATGATTGAATCCTTGGATTACAAGCTTGTAGTGAATTAGACTCTAACGAATGGGGATGAGATTCCACTATAGACGAATCTTGTGAAGAGAAAAATATTGATGTAATCAATTCATACATACCTACATTCCATTAGGGACAAAGCTTGAGGTATAGATCATTTGAATTTGAATCACAACATATTGACAATGACTCTAGAGAGGACGATTAGATACCCAAAAATATAGATAATCCTGAGGAGATTACCATTATAGACTTTGAACATACCATTGAAAACATTGACCATATTTCTACTAGGACCCTTACCAAATTTGAACCAAGTAAATAAAATGATTCCTTACCCTTATTACATCCAAATTTCATTAACTGGGAATAAAATGGAACTATTGAAATAGATACTTTTCCTAATGACTATTGTATTACCCTATATCTCAATTTTGTTGATCCTAAGAAAAATTCCACCAGTGAATTTAAGAATGAAGCTTCTACTTGAGGGAGTGTCAAGTCTCTTAGTTGAAAAATGAATCAAACAAATTAAATATCTAATGGTGAAAACCATACAATAGAAATATTAGATTAAGAAAAGGTAAAAATAAAGGATGAATCTAATGGTGAAAATCTCTTAGAGGCACTAAAAGATGAGAGAATTGACACTCTTCCAAAACATTATTAGGAAATATCTTAAATATTGATTGAGCCTATATAATCAGTGAATATTGGTACAAAAGAAGCTCCAAAGATCATACACCTAACTACATCATTCTCTAAGCAAGAGAAGTGGGATTTTATCAAGCCCTTTAAGGAAAGACAAATTAATTTTTCTTGATCATATTTTGATATGCCAGGACTAGAACTAGATTTGATATCACATCATTTAAACATAACTCTAGGAGCTAAACAAGTAAAACAAAAGCTAAGAAAGATGCATCCACACATAGCTTTTCTAGTGAAAGTAGAATTGAAAAAGTTGTTAGGTGTGGGGTTTATCTGATCAATCACCTATGCAGAATGGATATCAAATATTGTACCTATCTCTAAGCTCAAAAAAAGCATCACAATATGCATAGATTTTAGAGATCTTAACAAAGAATTCCTCAAGGATAATTTTATTTTTATTAATATAGATATCATTGTAGATCTAATGGGTCTAGTCACACTATGTTGTCTCTAATGTATGGTTTTCCCAAATACAATCAAATTAGGATAGAACCAAAAGATTAGGATAAGATAGATTTTACAGGTTTTTGGGGTACATTTTGTTGGAATGTCATACCTTTTGGGTTAAGGAATGCATTAAACATATCAATGAGAAATAACTATAATTTTTCATTATATGATACATACATTCATGGAATATTATGCGGATGATGTACTAGGGAAATCATTGACTAGAGAAGAACATCTTAATATTCTAGATAAGATCTCTTAGCAATTGGAAAATTTCAAGGTACATTTCAATCCAAAGAAGTGTGCTTTTGGAGTCACATTTTGGAAGCTATTGGGTTGCATAGTTTCATCTAGAGGCATAGAGGTAGATCTAGTAAAATTTCAAGCGATAATGGAAATTTCATCTCCTAATAACAATAGTCAACTAGTAAATTTATAGGGAGGATTGCAATCCATTCAAAGGTTTATTTCACAATTGGAGGATAGATGTCATTGATTCACTCAATTACCACATAAGGCTATTACATTAAATTGGGAAGAAACATGCAAAGAATATTTTGATCTATTAAAGAAATACTTGATGAATTCACCCATCTATATGTCACCCATAGAAGGGAAGCAACTTTTTATTTACATGTAATATATATAGAAATCATTGGGATATATTTTGGCACAGTAAGAGTTTGACAAAAAAGAGAGAGCTATCTATTATATCAATAGGAAACTAGTAAATTATGACCTTAATTAAGAGACTATATGTTCACACATCCTATCAAGATAATAGCCAAGATATATCCATTGAAATATCTTCTCAACAAAATAGCATTAACTGTTGGAAAGATTGCTACAATGTAGACAATTTTTATTTTGTCATTGATGTCAAACCTTAACTGGTGAGACTATTGCTATATGTTTGAGTACCTTATCTATTGATTGATGAACATTTGAAAAGAGTGGGATAAAAAGAAGACCAAGGAAATGGTTGAGTTATGAGTATACACCAGGGTACTTGATCATTTGGCACTTTGGAAAAGTGATACATTATTTATCTATCACTGACAGTTCATTGGAAGGTCGACGTTGAGCAAAGTAAAGTCGATGTTGAGCAAAGCAAAAGGTGATGCCGAGCAAAGAAAAGATGATGTTGAGCGCCAGAGAAATACCGAGGGAGAAAGAGAAAGCCAAGCAATAGTATTTTGTTAATTGATGAGTTTTGAGATCTATGGCCGACATAATTGATTTTGTTGGGATATGCATTGTTAATAAAGATTGGTCCACACTCATTTAATGCACAGGAAACCATTATTAGTGCATGGATTAAATTCTTAATTAATGACTGTATTGGAGAAGTAAATTAAATGTAATGATGGAAAGATCCATTGGATCTCACCTAGCCTAAGATCTATGTTCTTGATTAAGTGGAAAAATATTTATCTGACCTAGATGAAGAGGTATAATATAACCTACTATGGTTATTGTCATGGTATCTCCAAGGGAGAAGAAGTTTGTATGCAAGAGTATTGCATAGTTAATTGACTGATTGGTAAGACCTGGAAAAGAAGGCTGAGTAGAGAAGCAGAGAGAGATTTCTTGATGGATTTCCAAGAAGATCTAAAGTTTGAGATGAAAATGGAGGCCACTCAGTGAATTAGCATTAGAGCTGAAATTGGATCTGGATTTGAAAAGTAAGTTGTATGTATCAGATCACACTTGTGGATTACTTTCTAACCATTGTATCAATTTAAATCCTTTAACCAGGTTGATGTAACAATCATTGTATAAATCCTTTGAACAAGGTGAAATTCAGACTGGAATGTTATAATTCCTCTAACAAGGCCACTCCTAACAAGGTGATTAAATCCTTTAACCAGGTCACATTTGACAATGTGTTTTGTAACCTTTAACAGGGTTGGCTCCTAACAGGGCATCACTTCAGAAGAGTGAAATTTTGGTAGCATGTTACTGGTGGTTTTTACCATATTGGGTTTCCATGTTAAATCATGGTTTCAAAATGTGTGAATGTTATTATTGTGTTTTACTGTTAAGTTTCAGCAAGCTTATTTCATTAGTACAGTAAACTGCACACTTTTGTTGTTTATTGTTGTCGAGCGGATCTGAGTTGTTGAAGTTTGTTTAAAGTCTTATATGGGAACATCTTGACCTGAGGATAACTGATTCAACCCCCCCCTCCCCCCCCCCCCTCTTAGTTATTCTGAATTAATCCTAACAATTGGTATCAGAGCACTTGTTCTCTTGAAAAAGTTTGAAGGTACTTGGAGATAAAGATCAAGATGTATAAAAGGGATGGACCGAAGATTAACAAGGAAAACTTTCCTACATGGAAAAGTTTGATGAAAATTCACTTGGCTATTATTGGTGATTCTTCTAAATGACATATTGAAATAGAATATGTATCCCCTACTAGAGTTTTGAATGTTGTACAATTAAGAGAAAAGCATGAACATAATCAAGCAATGCTGGAACTTGCATCATCTCTGAACTATCATGAATTTGAGGACATCAAGGATTGTACAAGCACAAAGGAGATGTGGGATGCCCTTGCAACCATTTATGGAGGTGATACAAATGTACTAAGAGCCAAATCTGAAAGCTTGAGAGGTAATTTTGATGATTTAAAAATGCAAGAAGGAGAAAATGTAGTGCAATATTATGATAGGATAAATGAAGTTGTAAATGATGTTGGAGGAGCTAAGGGAACCATTGATGATGACATTATCATGAGAAAGGTATTGAGAACACTTCTTCCAATTTATGCTATTAGAGTATCTGCAATCCAAGAACTGAGATGTAATCCTAATAACAATTTGACTCTAGAAAGTTTGGTAGGCAAACTTACTACATTTGAGATGTCAAATTTTGACAACTATACTCCACAAGCTGTTGAATTTGCATTCAAGTCATAGATGGTCATTATAAAATCAAGGAAAGGAAAGAAATGTGTGGACAGTGACAGTGACACCTCAGATGATGATCTAGAAGAGCTTGAGGCACTTATGGCAAGGAGACTAGCTAGAGGAAAAGGAAAATTCAAAGGTAAACTT
>MU221857.1:623012-644778 GCA_018584345.1 Thuja plicata
TAATTAATAGATGAAAATTAGTGTTTTTAATGTAAAGTCGCAAGCTTGTCCATTTTTGGGTGTCTACATTTGCCCCTCTTTGATGCGATGTGACTTGTCGCAGTGTGTCAAAGATTCTTTGATTTTGCCCCAGCTTACCCCAGTCATAGTAGGTGTATTTATGCCCCCTCAACAAATTTGAATGAATAGTTGCAACATGAACGTTAATTTGTTGAAACTGTAATTTTTGACTCTGGGTAGCTGATGGATTTGAAAAATACTTTAAAATGACCCTACTATTGACCGTCGAAGATTTTGGGGACTAGGAAGAAATTTCAGAGGTCCTAGTGAAATTAGGGTTTTTTTTGAACCTCTATAAATACCCTGTTGCCCCACTTTTGGTCTTCATACGTCAAGACAAAAATGGTTGTTTAATGTGTAGTAGTAGTCTTGGAAGTTTCATGTAAGTCTGGAGTCTAAGTCTAGAGATCCCTTTAGGCTAGAAGGCCTTTATTGGATTTCCCAAATTTGACTTCTCCTTCTTAAGCTGAGGGAAAATCTGGGTCTAAAATCATGTTTTAAAGGGCAGGTTAAGTTCCCAATCTGGTAAAGGCCATGATTTGAAAGATTCTAACCTCAATCTTACATATAGATGAAATATTTTTCCTCATATATTCATGTTGCAGCATTGCGGGAAATCAAGTTTTAGCTTCTCCATGGTAGAAAATCACATGTGGAGTGCGCCTTCTGTAATTGACAGGTTTAAGAGTATCAGGAGCAAATAAAGATGGAAAATGAGGAAGTCGGGAACAAGAAAGCTTTGAGCACTCAAATCGAGCCTATGGGAAAAAAAAGAAATGATCAAGGAAAGAAAAATTCATGGAGTTAGCTTATAGGTGGAAAAGTGGAAAATGGCTTCTCCGCTACTCCTACAGGCGGGTTTTGACTCGTGAAGTGCATTTTCTGCCGAACTCTCAAGGTGAAGGAATTTTGAAGAATAATCCATCTCATAAGAAATCTAGCATGTAAAAAAAAGGCCGATAGAATCAACGCATTTCATTTTGACACCCCTATAGGCTAGATTTCTCCTTTGGCAGATTTTTAAACAGAGAGCACTATAAAAGCATTTCTCCGCCCAAAGGAGAAGCGGAAAAGTAATTTTCTGCCACTTCAAGAAAGTTACTGTTACGGTTACTAAAGTGAAAACATGTTTCCTAATGGCATGTAGAGGAAAGTAAATAATTCAAATAAAGCCATTTTACTTTGTAATGGGCTTCTTCATTAATGTAAAGGTCTTTTCATTTGTGTGGTGTGGGAAGTCAGCCATTAAATGGTAAAAATTCAAAAATTATAAAATCAGTTGGAGATTTTGAATAGGAACCACCATTGCTCACCAAATTGTTTGAATTCGAAGTCTCTAAGACCAGTTGCTCATTGTCTTTGTATCCTAAAGATAAATTATAATCCCTAGATTAAATCATACTCACATGGATTCTAGATTTGTGGGATTCGACGGAATGAATGACATTATCTCTGATTGGCACAAAATCTCAGATACCTCACTAAATTTCTTCGATATGTAGAACTTCTAGAGAAGATTGAGGGTAGAGCAGATGCATCCTATTACAGAAAAGCTTAAGGAGAGTGGGTTAGTTGAAGCCATCAGTTTTCCTGTGGTGGTTCAAGCTCCTGAATTGGTTAGGGAATGTATAGCTCGATACAACCTAGACACCAAGAAGATTCTTCTATCTGACAACATAGTGCTCCTCTCTATTGATAGAGAGTTTGTCCAAAATTCCCTCCGTATTATAGAGAAAATGGAATACTCCAAAATTACTTACAGTCGGGTGGTCTCTGAATATTCAGCAAAGAGACCCGTATGGAAGAAAGAGATCATGAAGTCATGGTTTAAGGAACCAAAGAGCGCCAAGGGAAAGTTACCCAAGACATTATTTGGTGCAAACCTGAAGCCAGAGATTGTGGATATCCTGGTATTGCTTCAAAGGATTAGAGGTGAGAGCAAAGCTCTCAATTTTGTTGAGCAACATTTCTTCTTGGTTCAGATAATTTTCTCTAAGCATCACTTCATTTATTGGGCCCTTATGGTGAGTGAGAATCTCTCAAACACCCTCAATAGAGCCAAGTTCCAGAATGAGTTCTATATGTCTTCAGTTATTCTATATATTCTGGCTACAATTCAAATTTGGCTAGGGCTTCCTAGGTTAGAGGAATTTCTAGATGATGTAAAAAGCTATGAGTTTTTCCCTTCTTTACAACTACAAAACAGTTATGCTGATTATCTCATAGTTAATGATACCTTTACAATGATACTATGTAGGGAACTACAACATTGTTCAGAGAGGACATTTTCTCCTGAAGCCATGGCTTTTATAAACCAATTTGGATGCTATTTTATTCAGTTCAGGGATTTCTCATATCTTCGTCTTGTAGGTTTTGATGACTTTCCTTTGAAGCTACCCACGTACCCTACTGACATGATCATGCTGATCGAGGTGATGAGTCAAGCACTCCAGGTGAATCTGATCTGTGCTGAGGCCAAGAAAAAAGGCTACGAGTTCCCAATGACTATCAGATCTTATAGTTGTGTGTCCCAGTCAGAGGCAAAGAATGTTCTTAAGACATTCTCAAAGAGGTTTTCTTTGGAAACTTATGACATTCTAAGGCCGCAATATGATCCAATTAATTATGCTAGAGATGTCTTAAAGATGAGTTGGGCAATTCATCATTTACCTGATATTGAAGACTACTGGGCCAATTGCAAAGATGACTTGGAGAGCAGGGAGAGATTCTACACCTAGTTAACCATTGAACAGAGCAAAAAGTTCAATGTTAACATTGCAGTAGAAGGGATAGAAGATGATGGAAATCACCTGTACGATGATACATATCTGGAGAAGATAAAGTTCATCCCTATTAGCTCTGATCCTATTCTAGATTAAGCAGTGAGTGACTTGTAGGCTCTGATAGGGGGATTTACAAAAGAACTATACAATGGGTTGAATGGACCATAGGCTGAAGGAAAAGGTCAGAAAGGAAACCTCCCACTCAGCGAACCCTAGTGAAGGATACTTCTGGCGTTGCAACCACTTCATCATCAAAAATCCCAATAGTTGCAAAAGGATCAACTCAACTATCAGGAGGAGACAATGAACCTCTTGAGAATACTTTTCTCTTAGAGAAGACCTATGGAGAGGGTCCTCTTCCAGACATCGGAGCCACTGAAGAAGCAATCTTGACAGACCCAATCAAGTCTACAGTTGAAATCCCTAAAGATACTGAGTCTAAATAGCCAGCTAGAGCTATTGTTGTGGATACTCTAGCTAGGACCTTGACCCAAGAAACTCCAAGGTGGGTATCCCCTGTTATAGTTGAAGTAGGAGAGGGTAGCCCTAGTACCTCTTCTATAGAATTAGATAAAAGGGGTGGGGAGCAACAGGAGGTTGATCAAGTTGTTAAATTAATCTCCTCCTCACCCACTTCGGTGAATCCATTCACTTCCTACCCTAAAGTGACTCCTCTGCTCATAAGGAAGTTGTTCATTGAAGAGTTGGTGTCTGCCAACAAAGTTACCAGCATAGAGTCATGGATAGAAAACACTCTAGAGCACAAAAGGAAGAGAGTGGGGGAAGGAAATCCCATCAAAGACACTCTATCACAGGCCTTTCAACCCAAGGCCACCACAAGCAATCAAACGAAACTCAAGACAATGTCTACTCTGGGTCATGATCCTGAAACATGGCATTTCACCATGGAAGTAGCTAAGCCCACTAAGGAGGGCATACTCAAAGATCTGACGGCCTCAAACTTTCAGTTGCAGTCATTCGATATGGAATTGGCTCACCATGATACCAAGGTGGACTTGTGGAAATCCACTAATGTAGTGATAGAGGGAGAGCTCGAAGATCTCAAGACTTCCAAAATTCAGCTTAAGGCAGAAGTAGCCCAGCTAATTGAGTTCATCAGACAACTCCCCACTCCTATTGCAAGCGCTCCCAACACTCAAACCTCCTTTGATCCCAGTGTTGCAGAGAACAAAGCCATTCTAGAAAAGTTGCAAGAGGATCAACATTATGGGAAGATTGGTAAAAGGTGGATTGAGAGGCTCAAATCCAAAGGCCTAGCAATTATTGAACAATTAGGTAATTCTCTTCTAAGGGTAGAAACAGAGAGAAGCAACATTGGTAAGAATTTACAGACTCTCACGGTGGAAAGAGTTAGATGCCAGGAATGCATAGTCATGTTGCATGTGGTAGTGAAGATGAAGACTAAGGAAGCCCTAAAGGCTAAGATTCTACAGAAGGGTGATGAGCCTTTGATTGAATGGCTCCAAAGTCTAGACTTTAAAATTAAGATGATCATTCAGGCCGAGATGGGACTGCAACAAACATATGTTAAGGTCCAAGAAGAGAAAAGTAAAGATTTTAAACTCCTCTTAGGACTCCATGCAGAATCACAAACTAGTGGCCAAGGCAAAGCAATAGTTGGAGTAGTCAACATGCAGAAGTCATTCATAGATTATCTGCATAATTTGGCAGAGTATTATTCGTCTCATTTGGACAAGGTGCCAGAGCTGTAGCAATTGAGTAGGAGCATTTTTAGGGCTATGGAGGAATTGAAAGATCGAATAGAATCAATCAAGACTTTAGCCAAAGAAAATTCTAGATGGCTCATCCATTACACCAATGTCCATGTCAATAGACATGAAGAGATCATCCAAGTCATCACTACTGTAATCGCCTATAGGGCCAAATTAGATAAGGGGAAGGAAACTGAGTCTTAGATACATTCCCCCTTGTGCTATTTTTTCTAGTTTTGTAACAGATAAACCTTTGGTTATCATTTCTGGTTGGGGAAGTTGAACCATTTTGGTTACTCCTTTTTGTAATGGTCCAATCTCAAACTCTATATGTATTATTTCCAAAATCAATACGAGGGTTGGCTAAATTTTGGTGTGAAGAATAGAATTTTTTGCTGATTCAATTGTGTATGTCTAAATTCCATTTCTTTAACTATTCCATTGCATTTGATTTATCTTTCTGTTGACTTTGAATGTTTCTTTTGAATTAGATTTGTAATCTGTATTCGAACTAGAATTCTATATCATGATTTGATACAGCTAATTGAGGGGAAAATCAGTTGCTATCCTAAGTTTTGGAATGTTCCTATGATATAGGTTGACTCAATATCATTACGTTGTTAATCTTCAGTATTGCATCTGTATTTTTAGTAATCATTCATGTATTACCAGTTTTGAGAGTTAATTTGATTGATAAGATCTCAGAATTGGCTAGGTTTAAAGTTGTATTTACCTTGCCAGAGCTATTTCCTATCTAGGCTTAGCTTGGTTTACCTCTTGTGCTCTCGGGTTAAGAGCATACCACTGTTAGATTAAGAAAGATCAATATTCATTGCAAATCATTCATACAAGGGAGATGTACCTTCAAATTCAGAGGGAAAATAGCTTTTCAAGTAACTATTTCCCAACTACTGTATTCAGTTGTTCTTAAGCATTTTTGGGCATTTTAGAGTTACATTCAGAAGAACAATCTATTTACCAATAGATTTTTGGTGAATCTACTGGGGAAATGAATAGTCATTATGCCATAAGAATACAATGAGGAAAGATGGTGCTTCCCCATGAAAATATAATCCCTGTGTTCCAACCCAATCTTGGATTCCAAGATGATCAAGAGGATCTCATTTCCTCATTAAATACTTTTGTCTGGAGATACACAGGAAGCACCGAACACTATCAAAACGCCAGTCAAGTGCTAGAGGAGGAAGAAGTTAGAGCAGAAGTACTTGAAAGAGTCATTTAGAGAAGAAATATAAGAAGGGCAGAGAGTGAAGCTAGGCCATAGCATTAGGTGAAAATATAGAGCCTAAAAGATTTCTCAGAAGTACTAGGAAAGAAGGTAGCACAAACCCAGTCTTTGAGAGACTTTTGGATATTAATTTTTCTCTTTTAGAAGTACCTTGTCGGGGAAATAGAACTGCAAGGAGCTAGAGTAAACCTTCTTCACCTCCTAAAAAAACCACCCAGTTATCCACCACTTTCCAAGTATTGACATTGCATGGGGTAGTTTCCCCTCCCGTTATCAATCTAACACCCTACTTACCCCAAGTAGCTATGGCACTTCCTTGGGCTATAGCAGTTGGGCCCCTACAACTAGCAACCTATAATCCTCTCCCTTTAGGATCTAGAAAGAACTTTCCCAAACTTTCTGGAGATGGGAAAGTATCTACAAATGAGCATATTTCTGCATTCTTCACTTTAGTTAACATCCTAGCAGTTTGAGAAGAAGATGTGGTCGTCGAACTATTCATTGAGACTCTCGTCGAAGGGGCTGCTGATTGGTTTCACCATTTACTTGATTCTTCTATATTAACAATTGGGCTACTATGAGGGCCGCCTTCAAAAGAAGGTTTAAGACTACTAAAGATGAGCATGCCCTATTGACTCAATTGACTTCTATCAAGAAAGAACCATCAATCAGCATGAGGGATTTCATAACTAAATTTAACAAGTTGGTAAATCGTATCCCAGTAGTTGATAGGCCTACGATAGGAAATTTGAAAACTTTCTTCATAAATGCTATACCACCAGACATCAATTACAACCTAAGGAGGGTGAACCCTATAAATTTGGATGCAACATAGAGAACTATTGTAGAACTTGAAGACCACATGATCTCATCCGGGAAATGGAAAAGAGAGATACAGTCTAGAGCCAGTAGTAGCAATACTACATCATCTGATGAGATGATACAAAAATTGTCTAATGAATTCACTGCCTTCAAGAGGCAACTTCCCGGATTCAATAATCCCTACCAGTGAAACTTTCACGAGCAGCCTAGAAGACATAATGATGGGAGTAATGCAGAGGGAAAAACATTACAATTAACTACTCCACCACAAAGGCTAGCTATAGAGGCTCCTCCTAAAAGAGGAAACATGTGTGCCTTCCACTTAACCATAGATCATGATGGGGAAAGCTTCCCTGATGTAGTGTGTGCTTGGAAAATGCATTAGATCAATGAGTGGAATGTTGGAGTGTCTGGAGCTGAATCAGATGCATACTCACATGGTGACTCTAAAAAATTATATTTAGAGTATGAATCAGATTTAGAGAAAGAAGAAACATGTTATGCTACCATAGATGGAACCTCTTATACAGTCCTGACCTGGAGTCAGAAAGATAAAGGCCCTAGCCCGTCACAACCTAAAAATAATGAGGCATCTACTTCCAATTCAAAGGAACCCAATCAAGGACTGAGGATTCCGCAACTAGGTAAGGAACAAAACTCTTTTGACATTATTCAATTTTGTAGAGATTCCAGAATTCAGATTTCTCCCATAGACTATCTTAAGTCTAATCCTATTGAGCTGCAAAAGCTAGTAGATTACTATAAAGGAGGGAGTCCAGAGTTAAATCAAAATGTCATGAATACTATAGAGAATGAGTCTTTATTTGCAAACCCAGTTGAACAAGGGGAGTCATCCATTTTAGCCACCTTCCCAGGCCAAAATCCTGACCCATTCTATTTGTCATTATATATTAACGGTTGCAAGCTGAGCAATTGTATAACAGACTCTGGAGCCTCGGACAATGTAATGCCATCAACTCTAGCCAAAGCTTTAGGACTTACTCTCACTAAAGCTCATGGTAGGTGTTACTCTATGGATTCCAAGCAAGTACCCCTAGTTGGCCAAATCAAGGATGCTCAAGTGGCCCTAGTAGTACATCCTGAGAAGAAGATGTTGCTAACAATCCTTGTTGCTGATATACCTGCTAGCTATGGGTTGCTATTAAGTAGGAGTTTTTGCAGAGACCTTGGAGGGGAGATAAATTTGGATTGGTCCCAAGCCTTAATCCCAGTAGGCAATAAAAATATTAAAATGGTCCCA
Source organism: Thuja plicata (assembly GCA_018584345.1). NCBI lineage: Eukaryota > Viridiplantae > Streptophyta > Pinopsida > Cupressales > Cupressaceae > Thuja > Thuja plicata. The sequence continues at coordinate 630,921 of MU221857.1, forward strand.
GAAGAGAAGGCTAAGTTTACAGTGTTGAAATATGCTGACCCTAAAGCTCAAATCTTGTATCAGGAATTGGAATTTGGCAATTATATGTTGCTCACCGATGATCTTGAGGAAGAAATGAAAACTAACGAAGAGAAAAAGAAATTTTTTTCCAAAGAAATACCACCACAGATATGGACTCTTGAATTTGATGACAATTGTGCATCCTCAAGATCTAGTGCAGGTGTGGTCTTGATATCACTAGATGGAGTATGTGAGCCCATGGCATATAAATTAGAGTTTGGGAACACTAACAACACTATCGAGTATGAGGCCCTTCTGTTAGGGATTATTACTGCAAAAGAAAAGGGTGTGAAAATTTTGAGAGCTCAAGGTGATGTTGAGCTAATTGTACGTCAAGTTAAGAATCAATACTCTATAAAGAACCATAGGTTGAAGAACTACAGAAACAAAGTATGGGAAGAAATAAAAGCACTAGATGCTTTCTCTATCGAATATGTGCCAAGAGAGTTGAATTCCAAAGAAGAATCTTTGGCTATCTCAGCTTCATTACTACTCCCCCACCCAGAATTCAAAGATAAAAAATACCAAGTGGAGGTTATATATCGACCATCTGTCCCCAACAACATGGAAGATTGGCAAGTTTTTGAAGATGACAAGAATCTCCTTCTCTTTCTAGAGAGTGGTGGTGACTTCCATAAAGATGTTTGTGGAAATCGTAAAGGAAACTACCAAGACAAGCTAAAGAAAGATAAGTCAGATGTTATTCAATTGCAAGGTAATATCATTCCACCCCATTTGGTCACTCTTGAAAAGCTCTTTAATAGACATGACACTTTTGTGAAGAAGAAAAGAATTGAAAGGGGGCCTACCACTAGTGAATATGAAGGAATGAATATTGGAACTAAGAAAGATCCCAAGATGAACAACATCAGGAAGTGCTATACCAAAGAAGAAAGGAATGAAGCCAGGAAGCTTTTTCTAGAATACTTAGATGTTTTTTCCTAGAGCTATGTAGATTTGAAAATTTTTATGAACGGGAAATTCAAACACCAGATTCCTTTAAAACTTGAAGCTGCTCTGTTTAGGTAGAATCAAAGGAACTACAACCCCAAAGTTGCCAATGCCATATTTAGGGAAGTTAATGAAATGCTCAAAGAAAAGATCATATACCCCATCCATCACTCTACTTGGGTTGCGAACATAGTGCCTGTGAGGAAGAAGAACGGAGAAATAAGGATCTGTGTAGACTTTAGAAATATAAATCAATCTTCTTTGAAAGACAACTACGCCCTTCCCAACATGGATCATCTCTTGCAGATTGTGGCTAGAACCAAAACGATGTCTATGTTAGACAGCTTCTCGGGGTATAATCAGATAGAAGTTGAGAAAGTAGATCAGCATAAAACGGCCTTCACTACTCCATGGGGCACCTTCGCATATCATAGGATGCCATTCGGATTGATCAATGCTAGAGCTACTTTTCAGAGAGGTATGGATCTTTCTTTTAGTGATATGAAGAACAAAATCATTGGCATGTATCTGGATGATCTTACCGTGTTCTCTAAGAAGAGAGTAGATCATATAAATGATCTAAGGAGAGTATTGCAAAGGTTCCAGGAGGATGGGTTTTCATTAAGTCCCAAGAAATTAGTGTTTTGCATAACTGAAGGGAAACTATTGGGTCACATTGTCTCCCAAGAAGGTATAAGGATCGATCCAAAAAGGGTGAGAGCTATTCAGCAATTGAGTTTACCAGTGAACAAAACTGAAGTGAAGTCATTTTTAGGTCAGGTCAACTTCCTTAGGAGATTCATCCCTGATTTCTCCAAAATTACTAAACACATAGTTGATATCATGAAGGGAAATGTGAATTTCAAGTGGAATGACCTTGGTAAGCAAGCTTTTAAAAGCATCAAGAATGCCATAGCTAACGCCCCAGTGTTATGTCACCCAGATTACAAGAAAGATTTTGTAATCTACTATTATTCTTCTGAACATACTCTGTCAGCCATCCTGATGCAAGAGAATGAAGAGGTAATTCAAGCCCCCATCACCTTTATGAGCACACCTCTAAAAAAGCATGAGCTAAGATATTCACAGACTGAAAAACACGCTTTCACAGTGGTAAAGGCTCTTAAGAATTTTAGGTTTTATATCCTACACTCCCACTCTCTTGTGTATGTGCATGACATTGTAGTGAAAAGTATTTTGACTCAACAAGATGTGGAGTGTAACAACAGAGGAGCATGGGTAGCTAAGACCCAAGAATATGACATAGAGATCAAGCCCACCAAGTTGGTAAGAGGGAACACCCTATGCAAGGCAATGGCGGAAAATCAAATGAACAATGATCCAAAAGCTACACAGCTGGTTTTGGTAGTAAGCATGCAAGACCCATGGTTTGAAAATATTGTATACTTCTTGACATATGGTGAATGTCCTGAAGGATTAACTTCAAAGCAAAGAAGAGACCTAAAACTAAAATCTTCTATATATGTAATCTGGGAAGATAGATTATATAAGAGATCCGTCGATGGAAAATTCCTCTGATGTGTCGACAAGCAACAACAAGAGAAGTTGTTAAAGGTTTTTCATGATGAAGCTTGCAGAGGACACTTCTCCTCATCAGTCACTGCATTCAAGTTTTTGAGATAGTGTTATTACTAGCTGGGAATGTTTAAAGATGCATACCATTGGGTGGCAAGATGTGAAAAATGCAAGATGTTTACCAGGAAGCCATAGTTAGCAACGTTACCCCTCAGACCAGTGATAATTGAAGGACCATTCCAGTAGTGGGGGCTTGATTTTATCAGTCCTATAAGTCCTATGTCCAGCGCAGGTCATACTTACATAATTACTACAACTAACTACTTCATGAAATGGGTGGAAGCCAAGGCAACCAAGAGGACTACTTCAGAGGTAGTATGTGAGTTTATCAAAGAAAATATTCTGGTAAGATTTGATGTGCCTATTAAGTTGGTTATGGATAATGCTGCATATTTTTCTTCTCAAGAAATTACTGTATTTTTTTTTGAGTATGACATCATGATCAGCCATTCTTCTGATTATTTCCCTCAAGGGAATGGCCAAGCGGAGTCTAGCAATAAAAATTTGGTGAACATCATGAAAAATCTCGTGGCACAAAACTAGAGAAGTTGGCATTAAAAAATATATGAAGTCCTCTGGGTGGATAGAGTGAATCCCAAAAGAGCCATTGGTGTATCTCCTTTTGAAATTGTCTACGGGGTAGAAACTAGTCTTCCATTGCCACTGGAATCAGCAACTTGCAAACTAAGGACAGTAGTAGAAGATGGCATATATGAAGATGGTTTGGAGAAGAGGATTTTGTACCTGAGAAAATTGGAAGAAGAAAGGGAGAAAATGGTTGATCATATCACATGACATCAGATGTGTATGAAGAACCTATTTGATAAAAAGAGCAGACCCCAAAAATTTATGGAAGGGGACATGGTGCTATTGTGGGACAAGCGCAGGGCACCCAAAGGTATGCATGGGAAATTCGGAACACTGTGGAAAGGACCTTTCAAAATCCATCAGGAGTTTGATAATAATTCTTTCAAATTGACTTATCCAGATGGTGAGACACTACCCCTGATGTATAATGGTCAAGATTTGAAGCTCTATCAGATCTAAATTGAAAGTAGGTAACCCCTATATTGTACAATAGTTACGTTTAGTTCTTTTTTTTTGTTTTCCTAGTTAGGTTTCCTTTCTACTTTCCTTTTTGTGTCTTGCTTTAGTTTTGTTGTGAGCCACCTTTTTTTGAGCTTTGCGAAACCAGAGATTTGAGTTCCTTGCTTGGACATGTGAATGTCCAAGTCCCCAGACAAAGCCAGTTGTTGTCCCACTTTTAGTCTCCATACCTCAAGAAAAAAATGGTTGTTTAATGTGTAGTAGTAGTCTTGGAAGTTTCATGTAAGTCTGGAGTGTAAGTCTAGAGATCCCTTTAGGCTAGAAGGCCTTTATCAGATTTTCCAAATTTGACTTCTCCTTCTCAAGCCAGGGAAAAATCTGGGTCTGAAATCATGTTTTAAAGGGCAGGTTAAGTTCCCAATCTGGTAAAGGCCATGATTTGAAAGATTCTAACCTCAATCTTACATACAGATGAAATATTTTTCCTCATATCTTCACGTTGCAGCATTGCGGGAAATCAAGTTTTAGCTTCTCCATGGCGGAAAATCACCTGCGGACTGCGCTTTCCGTAATTGATAGGCTTAAGAGTATCAAGAGCAAATAAAGATGGAAAATGAGGAAGTTGGGAAAAAGAAATCTTTGAGCACTCAAATCGAGCCTATGGGAAACAAAAGAAATGATCAAGGAAAAAAAAAAATTCATGGAGTTAGCTTATAGGTGGAAAAGTGGAAAATGGCTTCTCCACTACTCCTGCACGCGGGTTTCGACTCGCGAAGTGTGTTTTCCACTGAACTCTCAAGGTGAAGGAATTTTGAAGAATAATCCATCTCATAATAAATCTAGCATGTAAAAAAAAGACCGATGGAATCAATGCATTTCATTTTGACACCCCTATAGGCTAGATTTCTCCTTTGGCAGATTTTTAAACAAAGAGCACTATAAAAGCATTTATTTGCCTAAAGGAGAAGCGAAAAAGTAATTTTCCACCACTTTGAGAAAGTTACCGTTATGGTTACTAAAGTGAAAAGATGTTTCCTAACGACATGTAGAGGAAAGTAATTAATTCAAATAAATCTGCTTTACTTTGTAATGAACTTCTTCATTACTGTAAAGGTCTTTTCATTCGTGTGGTGTGGGAAGTCAGCCGTTAAACAGTAAAAATTCAAAAAGTATAAAATTAGTTAGAGATTTTGAACATGAACCACCATTGCTCACCAAATTTTTTGAATTTGAAGTCTCTAAGACTAGTTTCTCATTGTCTCTATATCTCAAAGAGAAATTCGAATCCCTAGATTAAATCATACTCACATGGCTTCTAGATTTGTGGGATTCGATGGAATGAATGACATTATCTCTGATTGGCACAAAATCTCAGATACCTCACTAAAGTTCTTCAACATGCAGAACTTCCAGAGTAGATTGAGGGTAGAGCATATGCATCCTATTACAGAAAAGCTTAAGGAGAGTGGGTAAGTTGAAGCCACTGGTTTTCCTGTGGTGGTTCAAGCTCATGAATTGGTCTGGGAATGTATAGCTTGATACAACCCAGACACCAAGAAGATTCTTCTACCTGACAACAAGGTGCTCCTCTCTATTGATAGAGAGTCTGTCCAGAATTCCCTTGATATTCCAGAGCAAATGGAATACTCTGAAATGACTTACAGTCGGCGGTCTCTGAATATTCAGCGAAGAGACCCGTATGGAAGAAAGAGATCATGAAGTCATGGTTTAAGGAACCAAAGAGTGCCAAGGGCAAGTTTCCCAAGACATTATTTGGTGCAAACCTGAAGCCAGAGATCATGGATATCCTCGTATTGCTTCACAAGATTAGAGGTGAGAGAAAAGCTCTCAATTTAATTGAGCATCATTTCTTCTTGGTTCAGATAATATACTCTGAGCATCACTTCATTGATTGGGCCCTTATGGTGAGCAAGAATCTTTTGGACGCCCTCAATAGAGCCAAGTTCTAGAATTAATTCCATGTCTTTAGTTCTTTTGTATATTTTGGCTAAGATTCAAATTTGGCCAGGGCTTCCCAGGTTAGAGGAATTTCTAGATGATGTAAAAAGCTATGAGTTTTTCCCTTCTTTACAACTGCAAAATAGTTATGCTGATTATCTCGTAGTTAATGATGCCTTTACAATGAGACTGTGTAGAGAACTACAAGGTTGTCTGGAGAGAAGATTTTCTCCTAAATCCATGGATTTTATAAGCCAATTCAGAAGCTATTTTATTCATTTTGGGGATTTCTCATATCTTCATCTTGTACGTTTTGATGACTTTCCTTTGAAGCTGCTCAGGTACCCTACTGACATGATCATGTTTATCGAGGTGATGAGGCAAGTGCTCTAGGTGAATCTGATCTGTGCCGAGGCAAAGAAAAAAGGCTACGAGTCCCTAATGACTATCGGAGCTTACAGTTGTGCGTCCCAGTTGGAGGCAAAGAATGTTCTTAAGATATTCTTGAAGAGGTTTTCTTTGGAAACCTATGATGTTCTATGGCTGCAATATGATCCAGTTAATTATGCTAGAGATGTCTTATAGATGAGTCATGCAATTCATCATGTACCTAATATTGAAGACTACTGGGCCATTTGCAAAGATGACTTGGAGAGCAGGGAGAGATTCTATGCCCAGTTAACCATTGAACATATCTAAATGTTCAATGTTAACATTGCAGTAGAAGGGATAGAAGATGATGGCAATCACCTGTATGATGATACATATCTGGAGAAGATAAAGTTCATCCCTATTAGCTCTGAGCCTATGCTGGATCAAGCAATGAGTGACTTATAGACTCTGATGGGGGGAATTTACAAAAGAATAGTACAATGGGTCAAATGAACCGTAGGCCAAAGGAAAAGGTCAGAAAGGAAACCTCCCACTTAGCGAACCCTGACAAATGCTACTTCTGGCATTGCAACCACTTCATCAACAACAATCCCAATAGTTGCAAAAGGATCAACTCAACCATCAGGAGGAGGTGATGAACCTCCTAAGAAGACTTTTATCTTAGAGAAAACCTGTGGAGAGGGTCCTCTTCCAGACATCAAAGCCACTAAAGAAGTAGTATTGACAGACCCAATCAAGTCTACAGTTGAACTCCCTAAAGCTACTGAGTCCAAGCAGCCAGCTAGAGCTATTATTGTGGATGCTCTAGCTAGGACCTCAACCCAAGAAACTCCAAGGTGGGTATCCCCTATTATAGTTGAAGTAGGAGAGGATAGCCCTAGTACCTCTGCTACAGAATCAAATAAAAGGGGTGGGGAGAAACAAGAGGTTGCTCAAGTTGTTAAATTAATCTCCTCCTTAACCACTTTGATGAATCCATTTTCTTCCCACCCTAAAGTGACTCCTTTTCTCATAAGGAAGTTGTTCATTGAAGATTTGGTGTCTGCCAACAAAGTTACCAGTGTAGAGTCATGGATAGAAAACACTATTGAGTGCAAAAGGAAGAGAGTGGGGGAAGGAAATCCCAGCAAAGACACTCTATCATCGGCCTTTCAGCCCAAGGCCACCACAAGCAAGCAAAAGAAAGTGAAGACAATGTCTACTCTGGGTCGTGATCCTGAAATAGGGCATTTCACCATGGAAGTAGCTAAGCCCACTAAGGAGGGCATACTCGAAGATCTGACGGCCTCAAACTTTTAGTTGTAGCAATATGGGATTGGCTCACCATGATACCAAGGTGGACTGGTGGAAATCCACTAATGTAGTGATAGAGGGAGAGCTCAAAGTTCTCAATACTTCCAAAATTTAGCTTAACGTAGAACTAGCCTAGCTAGCTGACTTCATCAGACAGCTCCTCACTCCTATTGCGAGTGCTCCCAACACCCAAACCTCCTTTGATCCTAGTGCCACAGAGAACCAAGCCATTCTAGCAAAGTTGCAAGAGGATCAATATTATGGGCAGATTGGTAAAAGGTGGATTGAGAGGATCAAATTCAAAGGCCTAGCAATTATTGAACAATTAGGTAATGCTCTTCTAAGGCTAGAAACATAGAGAAGCAACATTGGTAAGAATTTATAGACTCACGGTGGAAAGAGTTAGATTCCAGGAATGCATAGTCATGTTGCATGTGGTAGTGAAGATGAAAACTAAGGAAGCCCTAAAGGCTAAGATTCTACAAAAGGGTGATGAGCCTTTGATTGAATGGCTCCAAAGTCTAGAGTTTAAAATTGAGATTATCATTCAGGTCGAGACGGGAATACAACAAATAGATGTTAAGGTCCAAGAAGAGAAAATTAAAGATTTTAAACTCCTCTTAGGACTCCATGCAGAATCACAAACCAGTGGCCAAGGAAAAGCAATAGTTGGAGTAGTCAACATGCAGAAGTCATTCACAGATTATTTGCATAATTTGGTAGAGAAGTCTTCATCTCATCTAGACAAGGTGCCAGAGCTCTAGCAATTGAGTGGGAGCATTTTTAGGGCTATGGAGGAATTGAAAGATCAGATAGAAGCAAACAAGACTTTAGCTAAAGAACATTCTAGATAGCTCATCTATTACACCAATGTCCACATCAACAGACATGAAGAGCTCATCCAAGTCATCACTGATGTAATCACCTATAAGGCCAAATTAGATGAGGGGAAGGAAACTGAATCTTAGATACATTCCCCCTTGTGCTATTTTTGCTAGTTTTGTAATAGATAAACCTTTGGTTATCATTTCTGGTTGGGGAAGTTGAACCGTTTTGGTTACTCCTTTTTGTAACAGTCCAATTTGGAACTCTATATATATTATTTCCAAAATTAATATGAGGGTCGGCTAAATTTTGGTGTGAAGAATAGCAATTTTTGCTGAGTCAATTGTGTATGTTTGAATGTCATTTCTTTAACTGTTCCATTGCATTTCATTTATCTTTTTTGTTGAATTTGAACATTTCTTTTGAATTAGATTTGTAATCTATATTCAAACCAGAATTCTGTATTATGATTTGATACAACTAATTAAGGGGAAAATCAGTTGCTATCCTAAGTTTTGGAACATTCCAACGATATAGATCAACTCAATATCATTACATTGTTAATCTTCAGTATTGCATCTACATTTTTAGTAATCATTCATGCATTACCAGTTTTGAGAGTTAATCTGATTGATAAGATCTTAGAATTGGCTAGGTTTAAAGTTGTATTTACCTCACCTAAGCTATTTCTTGTCTAGGCTTAGCTTGGTTTACCTCTCCTACTCTCAGGTTAAGATCATACCTCTGTTAGATTAGGAAAGATCAATATTCATTGCAGATCATTCATATAAGGGAGTTGTACCTCCAAATTCAGAGAGAAAATAGGTTTTCAAGTAACTATTTCCCAACTATTGTATTCAATTATTCTTAAGTATTTTTGGGCATTTTAGAGTTATATTCAGAAGAACAATATGTTTACCAACATACCCAAGAGAGTCATTCATTTGTCACATTGCAATCTTGGAGCTCTTGATTTCTTGGCAAGTAAGCCTTTAGTTTTTTGTATTTTCCTCCTATTTTCTTGCGATGGTAGGCCTTCCTAGTGTGACACACATTTCTAACTATGTCCAGACCTATTAGAGACTAGTTGGCACAGGACACGCGGTGAGTTTTATCATTTTGCATGTCATTAATGCTTTCATTTATTGCTTTCCAAATTTGTATTTTTGTGGAAATATTCATGTTGTACTGCAATCCTCTATGGTTTTGCCACAATTGCAGTTTTAATGCCACAATTGATAAATGTACTGCATTTTCCAACCTTTAATGCCACATTTTCCATTTGTATGCCACTCTTGTTTTTTATGTTCCGCAATCGCATAAGAGTTTCGTATTTGTTGGGTTATTTTCCGTAATTGATTTTTTAGAACCGTCTCCCTAATTTCTTTGTTTGTTATGTGTATATTTTGGCTTTTGATACCTTCCTAGATGACTGATACTAATACTTTGTGATGTATGACTATGTGCAGTTCATCGGGCAGATTTTGCAGTGTTGAGAGTCGAGGCTGGTAGGTCTTGTGTATAGGTTCCAGCTAATAAAAGATGAGAGGTCAGTTCTTAGAGATCTAGGTTTATACTGGATTTTTTATATGCCTGATATTATGACCAATAGGGGTCTGATCTCCACTCTTGTAGAGTGGTGGCATTATGAGACATGCACTTTTTGGTTACTGACTGATGAGTGTACTGTCACATTGGAGGATGTGTATTGCATCCTCCATCTCCTAATCCAGGGGAGCTTGTGGAGTATTCCACCTGTACTAGTATTGTTTCATTGACCGAGCTTTCTAGATTGCCCCAAGATCAGCTTGGGTTATCTAGTGCCTATAATATTCCATGGTCGAGGTTCAGCTTAGGCCTTGACAGGTTATCTACCTTGCTAGGCAGTTTGATTTGTGGCATCCTATGCCCCGATCATTGGTAGCATGGATTTTTTGTCAGATTCAGTATTGTTCTACAGAGTATGGTCAGGGACCATACAGTTTATGTGTGGGGGCCATGCATATTGGCTCACATGAATTTTCATATGTTTTATGAAGCTTACCTTAATGGTAAGTTTCTCGGGTACGGTGAGACCCTCCTGCAGATATGGGCATGGGAGCATATTGTTGTATGTCGTCCTATTAGTACACATCCTCTTCCTACTAATAGCCCATATGTTTATATGTGCGATGGAGCCATTTTTCATACCCATATGGGTCATTTGATGTACTGGCAGTAGCAGTTGAACATGATTCCTTACTTTATTTGGAGGCCCTATAGAGATTGCCCAATCTGGTATGTAGAGGATATCCATCTTCCCTTCTGTTGCTAGCGGAGATACCTGATTGGACATGTTACTGACCATATCCATATGATTGACTTTCACAACACTGACAAGGTGTTGCATCAATTCAGCAGTGGAAGGAAGTTTCAGAATCTTATGCTTACTTTGCTTGTAGATCGAGGGATTATGTTTCCTAGGGTGGTGTCATATCACTCAATTCTACCTGTACTGAGTTTGTAGGCTTACTTCTTGTTGCATGGACCTGGCGCTCGGCTACTATAGATGCAGGTTTGTCTTGTTTTTTGATTGCTTATGTACTTTCTTACTGCTCTCTGATACTTTCTCATATCTCATTTTGATACTTATGTCCTTATCTGTGTGGGTACTGATATTTGAATTTATCTTTTGGCAGGCACTACACCTCAGTATGATGCTCATTGGGCGCAGGCCTGACCAGTTTCTCTTACAGATGTCTCATGTCCTATGGCCAGGACCATTATGAGGAGGGCTCAGTGGGTTCGGTGTGGCAGAGGAGGTTAGGATGGAGGGAGAGGTGGTGTTTGAGATGGAGGTAAGGGTGATGGAGGTAGGGATGAGGGGAGAGATGGAGGATGGGGGAGGGGAGATGATGGGGGAGATGATCCTAGTCCTGGGGGTGCTAGTGCTGGAGTTAGGACTAGAGGTGGCCAGAGTGGGGTTTAGACTACTACTCCTCGAGTTTGGTTGAGTACCATTTTGGAGGATGAGGAGGCCATGGAGGAGGAGGCACCCCAGTTGGTGCAAAGAGTTCGTCAGCGGACAAGTGCAGTTTTGGCTCCTAGAGAGGAGGACAAAGTATTCATTGAGGATGTGGACATTAAGATTGGGTACATAGATGTGGAGGCTCTAGTTGAGCAGAGTGTAGATGTTAGTTCTTTGATTGATAGTGGTAGTACTAGTAGCAGTTCCAGGGAGAGCTCAGAGAGTGATTATTATTCCTGGGTTGTCAGGGGGAGAGGAGGTATGGAGGATGATCCCTTAGAGTTGGAGTGCCTCACCCAGTAGGTATATGACCTTTAGGCTAGGCTTGCTTTATCTGATGCATGTGCCACTCCTTTGGAGGCCTGGGTTATAGCGATCGAGTCTAGAGAGCGGCAGGCTCAAGATGAGGTGCGTTCTTTTATTGACAGTGTATAGGATGCCTCACACAAGGATGTTCTTGATAGGTACTATAGATCTGGGCATGATGCTCAGAGAGAGATTAAGTACTGGAGGCATCATTATGAGGGCGAAGTTCCTGCAGCGCAGAGGGTGCCTAGTTATACAACATCCTAGATATCGAGTAGAGCTTAGCGATCCCAGAGTAGTGGTATTGGAGCTCCTAGTTCATCCCAGAGACAACCTATTGATATACCACCCCCTCATCCACCTCTTGGCGAGGGTGGGGATATCTCATGTTGACCTGATTTTATGTATCATGCACTATTTTTGTAGTGATGTTATTTGATACACTCTGAGTAGTATCCATTTTTGTATCTCGACACACTAATATTTATTGATATATATGTCGACTACCTTCTTTTGTTTAGACTTGCGACCATTCATTATACTTAGATAGTTTGATTTATATGAGATACAACTTAGTGTTTTTGATATGATGTGCATTGGTTTACTTGCTATATGTATGATTCTACATGAGTTGGTGGTTTAGATGATGAGATGTATATGCAATATGATTCTATCATGTAGAATCATATATGGATGATTTAATTTTCCTATGATACTAACATGTATATCCAGGATGGTGGAGATGAAATGCATGTTTATATGAGATGCTTTATGGATGCATGTGATTTTATGATTTATCATGTATGCAACTACTATTTTTTTTTCTCTTTTCTGATGTACTTAATGGAATGAATGCAATCTATTATGCACAAAATATCTAAGTAAAGCATGTGTTAATTAGGAAGAAGTTAGTTTGGATAGATGTTATCTAAGATTGATCTAATAGAATGGAATGATAGAAAGAATTTAGTTTTTTCTTTTTTAATAGATATAAATTGATAGAAAGGATGAGTGTCCCAAGTCACTGCCCTTGTTTCCAATATTTGTCATCATTGCATCTTTTTTGTATTTTCTAAAATTATGAAGAGCGTTGAATGATCCAGATCACATACCGCTTGGATACCACCATGACCTCTTGATAGCAGAAGGAGTAGAGAGATTGAATAGAAAGAGAACCTAGTGCACCCAAATATTGACCATCTAGGTTCAACTATGTTCCCTATTTGAAAAGAAAGAGAGCTAAAAGCACCTAGATATTGACCATCTGAATATCGCTTATCCTCTGAATTAATCTAAAACAAAGAAGCCAAGATAGAACTCCTATGCACCCAGAGTCCATCTGGATAACACTGTGAGCTCTTGATTTCCAAAATGGAAAGCCAAGAAAACAAGATAGAACTCCTATGCCTCTAGAGTCCATCTGGATAACATCATGAGCTCTTATTTGCAACATAAAGGGAAAGACCATAGAAACTAAGATAGATCTCCAAAGAAACTTAGAGTCCATCTGAATAGTGCTACAAGCTCTTGATTCTATAAAGCAAACAAGCAAAATAAAAGAGGAATGTCCAATTCTTTCCCAGGGTGAAGCTCAGATTGTGGAACTGCGCAACTGCCAAAAAAGTAACAGTGCCTACGACATTTATCCTAAATCATCATGGCCCTGGTGTCAAAGTGAACATTCAACAGACAAAATTCAAAGAAAATAAGTCATGATCTATCATAGCTACTCTCCTCACATGGTGGATCCTGGAGTAGCATAAGAACATAACTGCAAAATATAGACTAACATTTGACCGAATTGACTGACCTAGTCAACATTTTTGGATGGTTCTATTGGTTCCCAAAACAAAAGATTGGAATTATGCTTGCTCTGGCCAATGAACAAGTTTAATTCCTTAGGAACTTAAACCTCTGCAATTTAGGCTTTGATCGCCAAGGTTGGTAGGCCTAATTATAATACACTTTCTCAGATGACTGAATGAATTCTGTAAACAAAATAATGTAGTTAATTTCTTTGATACAAAAAGATAATAAATCTTAGCTAAATTTATAATAAAGACCAGTGCCTATTCCATATCCTCAATGTGATTACTATGTGTGATTCCTTTAATTGATGATCAATGCCAAAATTCCTCAAGTTCAATCTATTAATGACAATGTGACACTTTGAATTAAAACGTATAACTTTGGAGAAAAATTTAAAATAAATTGATCACTTCAATAAAATGATTAATTAACAACAAACTAAAAAGGAAGATGACTATTCAAATGGAATTTAATCCTCAAAGGAAAGACCAATTGAATCCTGCAGTATTCAAAAGGCACGCTTAGCCATACATAATGAGAAACCAATTGAATATAGTTCTACAATTCCTATTTGATCTTGCGCTATAATAAATCAAATATCTTAAAGAAAGT
>MU221857.1:645425-658379 GCA_018584345.1 Thuja plicata
TACATTCCTTATTAATAATAGGATACCCCACAAATATTTTCATATACTTTCAACATTGAAATAACAATTACCCTAACAAAGGAAACATAATAATAACCTTGAATAACAAAAATCACATTATCATCTTTGGGTATTTAACAAATGACTTACCCTAATATACAATTTGCTAATTTATTCTTGTAGGGTAAAAATAAGAAATGCAAGCCACCCTCATAATTAATTATAATTCCATAAGTTCTTTTCCCATTGCAATAGGGATTTTCATTTAAAAATCATATAACATAATAATTCACCCTAGGAATTATTTTACATTTTATCTCAATGATGACAAATGCATTTTAAATTCTAGGGTAAAATAAAAGTTACAAGATATTATTACTCACCCTAGAATATTAAAAACATCTCGCTTTCCTAAAAAGATGTTTAAGTAGTTTGCATAAGGAAACATATTAAAATATTTCTGAAAACCTAATTCCACATGCAAAATATCCTCCGATTTGTTTTGAAATAATCGGATGAATATAAAATAATTCTACCTCCAAAATAATTTTTCAATATATTAAATAACATATCCCAACACATACTCTTCAATATTAACATGGGATAGAAATGACAATATAATAATATTATATGCTCTTAATTTAACACTTAAACTCAAGAAATTAATTAGAACAATCAATTAGGGAGGGTAGGATGGGTAGCTAGGATAGAAGGGTTGGATTGGGAGGTCGAGTGTTCAACTCCCTTCGTCCACCCTTTTACCTCATTCCTTTTATATCTTTTTTTTTTTAAATTTTATTTTATTTCAAAAACAAATAAATAATTTTAAAGCATTGAAATAAAATATTTAAATTTTTCACATAACAATAACGCACATTATGTATCCCTTTAATTAGTAACATTTTGAGAAATAGGGGAATAATAAAAACAAAATAAAAATTTACTTCCCTTTCATGTGAATCAAGCCCTGATTTTCTGGGTGCCAACTGGTTCCTTGATGCAGTTGGATTCTCTTGATTGGCTTGACTCTTTGGATAGGCTTGATTGGCTTGATTGCTTGAGTTTGTCTGGTTTCAGTAATAGATTACTCATATAAGACTGACCTACCTCATTTGAGCATATCCATCACTGTGTAAGATGATTGATATGATTTGATTGATTGATTTGATCATGTTGGAAGCTAATCAAGCTGGGTCAGATGGGCCCCATGCTAGTTCACAAAGCTCATGATTATGACAATTGATATATTTATTTGATCATTTTGGAAGTTGATCAAGCTGTGTCAGATGGGCCCAATGCTGGTTCGCAAAGCTCATGATTTTGACAATTGATTGACTGGCTTGGTTGCCAGTTGCTTACTGATTGATCTGATAGATTGATAAAGCTATGTCAGATGAGCCCAATACTGATTCACAAAGCTCATGATTGTGACAATTGATTGGGCATGATCGCCCTTTGCTCTCTTGATAACCAAGTTGGTTTTATTGCTTGGGATTTTGCAAATTTTTGAATATTTTTTATGAAGATTGATTTTCTCTTGATATTTTGATCTTTTTAGGATTTTTTGATGAGTTTTCTGATTTTTTGGATTTTCACAATACATTTAGAATCGCCCCCTAATCTGGTGGACCAATATTAACTATGGGTAAGTGCTTGGTGCTTAGAGGGGAGTGTGCTTCTAGATATATCTTGTTTAGTTATTATTGCATTTGAAATCTGCTCAAATTTTTGGAGTTCATTGATGGTGAAGCTGGATTTGAACACTTGGCACCTATTTGCCAGGTTTTCACCAAGGTACCTACTCAATAGCACCTATTTTCTAGGTCTTCACTGAGAGAGCGATTTTGTTTCTCATTAATTTTTTTTCTTTTTTGATTATTTTTTTGTTACGAAGGTGCCTGATTGCTAGGTTTTCACCAAGGTAATATTTTGTATTTTATGATTTTTTTGGTATTTTTTGGATATGTAGATAGGTGCCTTAACCATAGAGACCTCAAGGGTAGAACCTCTTGAGGTGCATGTTGTTGATTTATCTGGGGAGCTAATCTCCTTCTGGTGTAGCTAGTATGAATGCCCCACTCTGAGTAGAGCTGATAATGACAAATGGTCCTAGCCAGTTAGGCTCAAAAAATTTCGGTTTGACTTGCTCTACTTGATTCTTCTAATTTTCCATGAGGACAAATTCTCCTACCATAAATTTGTGTGGCTTCACCTTCTTGTGATAATTTCTTCTAAGGTGATTCTGATAGCCTTGTAAGTGGTCGAAGGCATGCTATCTTATTTCATCTAGTAACTCCAGTTCACTGAGCCTTGCTACTCTGTAGTCTTCATCTGTAATCAGGTTCTTCAATGATATCCTTAGGGATGGGATTTCCACTTTGAGGGGTAATACCGCCTATGATCCATAGACTAGGGAGAAAGGAGTGGCTCGTGTAGGTGTTCTCACACTAGTTTTGTATGCCCATAATGCGGGACTAAGCTGTAAATGCTAGTCTCATCCTGATTTGTTCACTATTTTCTTCAAGATTTTCAAGATTGTTTTTTTTGTAGCTTTGGCTTGGCCATTCCCTTGAGGATAACAAAAGGAAGAGAACCCTTGTTTGATATGGAAATGTTCACATAGATCTTCAACATCTTTGTTTTGGAAAGGTGTACCATGATCTATCAGGATAGTTTGAGGTATCCTATATCGATAGATAATGTGGTTAAGTATGAACATTGCTATTTTCTTTCCAGTGATGTAAGTGAGGGGAATTTCTTCCACCCACTTGGTGAAGTACTCTATTTCTGCTATGATGTATTTGTGTCTGTTTACTGAAGAATGTGTAATTTTCCCACTATGTCAAATCTCCACATGGACAATGGTAATGGTGATGTGATAGGACTTAGTTCCTGGGTTGGTGCATGGATGAGGTCTCTGTGAATCTGACACTGTCTACACCTTTTTACATGTTTGTGTGCATTTGTCTCTATTGTGGGCCAATAGTATCCCACGCAAATGATCTTCTTAGTTAAGCTTATGCCACCTCCATGGGTTCCACAAATTCCTTCATGTACCTCATACAAAGCTTTCTGGGATTCCATGGAAGTGATACATTGTAGTAGCATTCCATCTAGACTTCATCTGTATAAAGTAGTTGAGAGGATGGTATACCTAGAGGCTTGGAAGATGAGGGAATTTCTCTGGTTCCTAAACAAGTTGGTAGGTAAAAAACTATTTTGGAGATAGTTATAGACATCTTGGTACCATGGGGATTCAGGACCAACAAGGACACATGCTATTTTTGTGATGGATGCCTGATGTGATGGCACCAAGAGTTGCTCCAGTAGAAACTAGAATTTTGTTTCATTGCCTGGCACATCAATCAATGATGCTATGGTAGCCATCTCATCGATGACTTTGTTCTGTGCTCATGGGACTTGCTCGAAGAAGATGTAATTGAACTTGGTGCATAATTTTTCCATCTATGTGGTATGAGCTTCTCATCTTTGGTCGTATAATCATTGTTGACTTGATTGATGACCAACTGCAAATCTCCAAAGACTTTAAGGTTCTTGATTCTCCATTGAATTTCTATCTTTAGACTAATGACCAGTGCTTCATATTCAGCTATGTTGTTGGTTCACAGGAAGTTAAGTCTGAAAGAATTTGGAATTGTATCATGATCTAGAGTGATAAGAACTATCCCTGGCCCTGCACCATGGTTCATGCACGATCCATCAAAATAAAGTTGCCATACCTTGATCGTTGGTTGTAGTGTCATAATAGATTCGTTAGGAAAGTCAGAAATAATAGGTTGATGGTATTGAATGGGTGCCTCTTCTAGTTGATCCGTGATCACTTGTCCTTTGATAGCCTTTCTATCTACGTACTCAATGTCAAACTCACTCAAGATCATTACCCACTTTGCCAGCCATCTAGTGAGCATTGCTTTGCTTAGGAGGTACTTTAAAGGGTCAATATGTGCAATCAACTTTGTTTGGTGACTCAACATATAATGTCTCAGCTTCTGGGAAGTGAAGAAAACTGCAAGGCATGACTTTTCAATTGGTGTATAGTTGAGCTCATATCCTACCAATGTTCTTCTTAGATAGTAGATGGACTTTTCTTTACCTGTGTCATCATGTTGTGCCAAGAGTACACCTAATGTTGACTCCATTTCTAAGATATATAAAAGCAATGGTTTACCTTAGACTGGTGGCACCAATATAGGAGACTTTAGAAGGTATCCCTTGAAGACTTGGAATGCCTATTCGCATTGCTCTGTCCATATGAATTTGATGTCTTTGTGTAGTAGATGTTGGAATGGGTGGAACTTGTCTTCTAGCTGAGCTATGAAGCACCTAATTAATTGGAGCCTTCCTTGTAAGCCTCTTAGTTGTCTCAGGTTCGATGGTGGAGGCATGTCCAATATCACTTTGACTTTTGCTAGGTCCACTTTGATTCCTCTATGTGACACTATGAACCCCAATAGTTTTCTTTCTATGACACTGAATGCACATTTATTTGGGTTTAGATGAATCATGAATTCCTGCATTCTATCAAAGATTGGTCCCAATACTTGTAGATGATCCTTGTGAAGTATTGACTTGTCTAGTATGTTTTCCACATAATCTTCCATTGTTTTGTGGATGAGATCATGAAATATAGTTGTCATAGCCCTTTGATATGTTGCTCCGACATTCTTTAGACCAAATGGCATGACATTCCAATAATATGTCCCCCAAGGACATGTGAAAGTTGTTTTGTGTTGGTCCTCTAGTGCAATCCTTATTTGATTATACCCTTAAGAGCCATCCATGAGTGATAGCATTTGATATCGAGCAATTAGATCTACTATCATATCGATGTTGGGTAAAGGAAAGTCATCTTTGGGACAAGCTATGTTGAGATCCCTGAAGTCTATGAAAATCCATATCTGACCACTGTGCTTTGTAACTGGTACCAAGTTAGATATCTAGTCTACGTATGGTATAGGTATTATGAACTTAGCATCAAGGATCTTTTTCAACTCTACCTTGACTAGCAATGCAACATGGGGATTCATCTCTCTCAGCTTCTCCTTGACAAGTTTGGCATTGGGTAGCAATGAGAGATGGTGTAGTACTAGCTCTGGATCCAACCCTGGCATATCTGAGTAGGACCATGCAAAATTGATCATCCTTGCCTTGAAGAAACTAATGAACTATTCTCTCTCCTCAAGGGTGAGTGATTTTTCCAAGTATATGTTCCTTAGGTTTTTTTCATCTCCCAAATTGACTTCCTCTATTTCTTCTACTAGTAATGTCAATTTCTCCTTTGTCAAGGGGAGGAGTTCCTTCTTTCCATCTTCTAGCAACTTGGTGAGGTTTTTTCTAGAAGATATGTCTTGTTTTAGATTTTTATCATTCTTTTGTTCTTTTTTCTTTTGTGGACTTGAAAGAGGAGCTGCCTCCCCAAAATATGTTACTCTATCGAGGTCAATTGAAAAAATTTCCTTGTGGTCTCTTGAGGGAATGCCTTCCCTAAGTCCCATGAAATCTAAAATAGCCTCATCATTCTTGAAGATATCTAAATCAGGGGGTCCTTGTTGATCCCACTCTATCAGCTCTGGGTGTACAAGACAAATACTTTTATGGTTGTTTGACTCTTGTTGACTGAAAGGGACTACAAATATGGTTCCTACAAAACTAGACTGTGATGTGGATGCACCACTTGAGGTTTGCTAAATGACATGCTTATCTATGCAGGGTTGTTCAATAATGGTCAGTTGGTCAAATAAGTCTTCTAGGTTTATGATAGTGTCTGACCAAGGGGAATAATCTGGGATTGATAGTTCAGAGTCATGAAAGGATCTCCACTCATACTCATGGGAGTCAGTCTCAATAGAATTCTCATTAGATGTATCACTTCCTTTGTTATCATTGATTTCTATGTGGAGGTTTATTCAGGTTTGTGTGGTTCCCTCTTTGGCGGGAAACAACTGTGCTAATATGTTGCTTATCAAGACATGTTCTATGTTGTGCCCCCGGTGCATCTCTGCTATATGTTCTTGATCAACTTGGATGTCTTGGATCACTGGATGTGTTTTGAATTTCCCATAGCCCAACCCTCTTGTGTTTCTCTGGGTTGGCGAGAGAGACAATTCCATTATGCCTTGTTGTCTTTCCCCCAGCCCAGTTGTACCATCGCACCCAAATGTTTGTAACATTATGTAACCATTACCATATTTTGACAGGGGTAGTGGTGGTCGGATTGTCTCTGGTGGGTCTTGGTATAACCAGGTACTGATGTCTTGTTCAAATGGATTTTCTTCCACTATGTCTCCCCATCAAACAAAGGTTGTTGGTGGACATCTGAATAGAACAGGCTACAGAGTTTCTATTGTAATAATATTTTGTGGCATGCCATAAGTTCTCAGGCTCTGAGACATGTGCATGATGGTAAAATCCTCTTCATACCTATACTCACCATAGCCTTTGTAAGTGATGGATATTTTGCCTAATTTTCATGTGATATCCTGAAGATTTGAATCTGAAGAAGCAGGAACACTTGCATTTTGGTTAATGACTATCTTTCCTACTGTCCATGTGACATCCTTGGGATTCAAATCTGAAGAGGATGGGATGCTTGCATCTTGGTTTGATGGTACCTAGTTATCAGTGCTGATTTGGACCGCATTACAATATTGGAAAGGATTAGGATCTCCCTCTATGATGATTTCCCCTCCCTAGTGTGGGAACTTGATGCATTGATGGTATGTTGAAGGTATAGCTTGCATTTCATGTATCCAGGGTCTCCCTAGTAGCATGTTGTATCCCAACTCAAGGTCTAAGATTTGGAAGGGAGTATTTTTTACCACTGGACTGAAATGGATAGGTAGAATGATAATACCTTTAGATGACCGTTCTTCTTCATCATAAGCTCTCATATTTATCCTCCTTGTGACATCAATGCTTGATTCTAAATAGCCCAGTTGCTTGATTAAATTTAGAGTATAGATATTTAACCCAGCTCCACCATCAACAAGGACCCTACAGATAGCGCTTTTGTGGACCTAGACAAGTAAGTGCAAAGGATCATTATGTAGGGGTTTATGCGGCGACACATCACGGTCTATGAATGTGGCATGTTTGTTAGCAGCTATATGGTTGACCATCATTTGAAAGCTCTCAAGTGTTATGTCCCTCAGGACAGTTGTATTATGAAGGGCTTGGTCAAGTGCCAGTTTATGTTGTGGAGATATGCGCAATAGGTCAAACATGGAGATCTGGGCAGGTGTGCACTTTAGTTGTTTCACTATGCTTGTTTGTGGATCTGAGTTTTCTTTAGGATTGGCCGATATAGTAGATGAGGATGGTACTCCTTCCAAGATGACTCTGGCATGACATGTTGTCACAACACATTTGTTACCTTGGTCTTTGATAGTGATCATAGCCACATGGATATCTGAAGGATTGAGGCAATTGATAACATTATCACTATTGGCATATGTATAGTTGACTTGTTTTGCTGGTCCACCAAACTTGAAAGATTTTCCCTTGTTGTGATCATGAAAGGTATCATTGAAAATAGTGTGATCAGTTGTGCCTTTGGTTTGGGTATTTGTCACATCGATGGTCCTTGTGTCAATCAGGCCTTGGATAGCATGTTTTAATCGGTAATAATTGGATGTTTTATGTCCTTTTACCTGATGGAAATCATAGAAGTCCTTGTCATTATACCACCTTTGTTTGTTTTCATCCTGTTCAAAGTCCCTAATTTTTGGGAGAGTGATAGTGTTTGATGGTATCAATTTGCATAAAGTTGATTCTATCGGCTCTCCCAATGGTGTGAAATCTCATTGCTAGAATTGAAACCATGGTCTGTGTTGATTCTATTGTTGACTGTTTGACATAGTAGTCACTTGTATAGGAGGAGGTTGGTTTTGGATGTACACTTGTTGAGTGGGCCCTGTGGGTTTTTGGTTGGCCATAGGTGTGCCTTGCAGTGACATCTTGGGTTGTGCATAGTTGACAATCTTCACATCAATGACACCATCGCTAGTGACATTTTTGTTTTTCTTCCACCACTTAGCTTTGTCCATTGCATTTTTGTTTGTATTTGTTTTTGTGGGAAATGCAAGGATTCCTCATTTGAATAAGTTATACTCACAACAAACTCCTCTTTCGATGAGTTGTGTGAAGTTCAGAGCTAACTGTAACTTTATTGTGAATGACATGTCTAGAATTAGATTGTCAACAAACATGACTATTAAGTCTTGTTCAGGCACATCATATGTTATGAAGTTTGGTGTATTCCTCCATCTCTGTAGGAACTTCACAAAATACTCTCCATCCTTCTATTTGATATCGTAAAGGTCCTTTATGCTGACCTTGCACTCAATGTTATGATAGAAGTGAGCTATGAACTTTTCAGCCAGTTCACCCCAAGACTAAATTCCATGAGGTAAATGCGAGAACCATTCCATTGCTGGTCTGGCCAAGCTTTGTGGGAACAGTCACATTGAATATGTTTCATCATGGGAAAATTTGACACAACTAGCAAAAAAATCTCAGATATGCTCAATAGGATTGGTATTGCCCCTATATTTGTCAAATTTAGGTACCGAGAAGTGATTTGGGAATGGAGACATGTGAAGAGAGTGGCCAAAGGGGTATGGGTATAAATCCTCTATGGTGTAGGATTTAGTTTGCCCCTAATTTTGCATATCCATCATTTGGGTTTGAAGGGTTTGCACTTGTTGCATTAAAATGTCCGCTTGATATTAAGGTTGATGTGTGAGGACATTCCTCTATGTTGTAGTGGGTATGAGGCTGTGCCTCTATGTCCCTTAAGCAAGAACATAGGATTTCATCCTGGGGATTTGATATTGGTTTCCCACTGAGTGATTTGGAAATGGGGGCACATTACTAGCCCATGGTGGGTTTTGATGCATTTGATGTTGTGATTGAAACTAGGGTTGATACTACTATTGCTGAGGTTGGGGTTGAAGCTGGGGTTTTTGTTGCTAAGTTTGGAATTGAGGCAATTGAAGCTAGGATTTCTACTACAGGGGTTGGATTTGAGGCAACTAAAGCTAGGGTTTCTATTGTGGGGGTTGGATTTTAGGCAACTAAAGCTGGGGTTGCTATTGCGAGGGTTGGAATTGAGGAAATTGAAGCTGGGATTTCTGTTGCGAGGGTTGGATTTGAGGCAACTGAAGCCGGGGTTGTTGTTACGGGGGTTGGAATTGAGGCAACTAAAGTTGGGGTTGTTGTTGCGGGGGTTGGATCGATGTCAGAATGAGAAAAGGTGTAGCCTTGGGAGGGCATTGACTGTAAGTTGTACCTATAGAGATGGATCCCTATGGGCATGAAGTATTAATCCCAAGACTAGTATGAGTTGACTGCAGTAGTGGCATGGTTTTAGAATAGTTGATGTTTGGTGTAGCTTGAGAGCTTGATTTTCCTGGACATGAGACCAAACATGGAGGCATACTAGTGACTATGGGTGCACTTAGTTGCGAGCCTATCATGCTTTGAGTGGAAGATGTGCTAGCCTGGGTCAAGTCATTGGTTTGAATGGGTATAGTTTGCATCGATGTAGGTAAGACCAATGGTGGAAATATTTGAGACACAACAGGTAGTATCTGAGGAGGCTGAGTAGTGTTTTGACCCGTGACAGGGTTTTCAAGCCATATAGTTTATACACTAAATTTAGTAGGGAGTTTGACTCCCTTCTTTATTAGCATGGCTAAGTAATGTTCAGGGTTCCTCTCTACAACAACGTCAACTACTTTCATGGAGTAAGCATCTTGCTCCACATCTTCAAGCTCTAATTTTGTGATATCTTGGAAAAGGGCTGCACCACGAGGTTGTTCAATGAATAGAGAAGAACTGGTATTCATGAAAGGATCGTTCTCTTGCTCTATTTCCCAAGCATGGAATCTATTTATATATGACTCATCAGGTTAAATTCTAGCCTTAGACCTTGTGTAAGGGCCTCCATGAGGTGTTTGAGACATAGTGTGGTCCACATTTTGTAACTAAAACAAGCGATATAAAGAAAACAAGGAAGAATATCCTTTCTAAGGAAGTCTGAGTTATGTTTTGGACAAGGGTAATTCTAAGGACAGATTTTGATATAACTTGATCTCAAAGTGGTGATGATAAAAAGATAAGATTTGCCGATTTTTGTTTTGGACAAAGTCACTTTGATAAAGATGATGATTTTTGATATGATGAGATCAAGGTATTTTAAGTCTGAGCTTTCAAACTAACAATGTTTTTGACAATAATCATGCTTTACAGAGAAGGGATAATCTTTAATGTTTAGAGATTCACACAATGTTCTTTGCATTTTCCTAGGATAGAAACTAGTTTTGGACACCAAATGAAAAGTTCTTTCAAGGTTTTTACGTCAAAACAAGAATAAATTATCTCTGGTAAATTGCAGTACAAATCTACTGATTGTGGTAAAGTAAATGGTTGAATTATGGTAGTTTGTTACCGATTGTGGTAATAAACATGACGATTGTGGAAATAAACAAGTTAGTTGTGACAGACTTCCTTCAATTTCGGCACAATGCAGGCAATTGTAGTAAATGAGAAATAGTCTCAAAAAGATGGGAATCACTGCTTGAGAATTTAGAAATTTTTTGGAACAATGCTCCTAATTTGCAAGACAGTTGACATTGACAACCCTAGACTTTAACACGTTTGACTCATTTTGACAGTTTGGATATTTTGTTTTACATTTTTCAGAAACTGATCAAAGGAGAAAACATGACAAACACTGTGTTTTGAAGAATGAAGACTGAAAATGTGTATGTTCTACAACTTTTTCAAGTTGCAAGGTTATTATGAGGTCTCAACAATGAATAGTAAAATTAATCTAGGTCAATGGCTTCATAATACAATGTTATAGGCCCAATGTTTGAATTTTTGTTAGCTCACATAGCAATTGTCATGCTACTAGGACATGAAGATCCACAATGTAGGTGCCCGTGTTTTTGCCGTTTCCAGGTATTGTTTCTGTGGAGTGAAGATCTCTTTCACTACACAAATACTGTGGGACACATACGTTGGGAATCTTGGGGGGAAATTCTACAACCCCTTACACTATAATAAGGTACATGTTCAGAGGTAAAATGAGTTGGCCTCTAATTAA
This sequence comes from Thuja plicata, assembly GCA_018584345.1. NCBI lineage: Eukaryota > Viridiplantae > Streptophyta > Pinopsida > Cupressales > Cupressaceae > Thuja > Thuja plicata. The sequence goes on from MU221857.1 coordinate 656,557, forward strand.
TCAAGGTTGTATTAAGGGTTTGTGGTCTCTCTCCAATCGGTTTGTACATGCGTAACTCACTTAAGAGCCTAGTTGATCACGCTAGCTCCTTAGGGATATTCACCTGATCTAGACTATCACCAACACGCCTTGCCTGAGATTGGCTAGATAAGATGGAACTTTGGTTTGCACCTTATTTATATACCGATCAGAAGGATTACCAGTTTAAGGTCATTCTCCAAGGAAGAAGCGCATTCCCCGGACAGGCCTTTCTAAAAAGATATAAAGGTTTTTAATCTAACAGATTGTGTAAGTGCACTCAAAACTCAAGACACAAGGTAAATCAATTAAGCTCCAAAGTTTGAAATGTGAACTAAGCTACACCACCATACAAGTACAAGTATTCAATTTTAAGCCCAAAAGTAGGTGTTGATTGATTGTTCAATTTTAATGCACCAATTTGAGATATTTTTTGCCTTTGTTCAATTTTAGTCCCCACGTCAATTTTAAGCCCAAATCCAAAATGTGAGATGTGAGATGTTTGGCAAGCACTATTCTTTTTAAACCCAAATTGACAAGTGAATTCCTTTTAGTTTGCTTTATTTAAATAGGTTAGTATAAAAATGGATTTTTGCCAAAATGAGAGTATACGTAACTTTGAAGCAATAAATGACACTTACCAACAAATTACCTTCTTGTTCGTGGGAATTCATTGTCCTGTAGAAAAAATAAATAAATAAAGTATCAAATTTTCAGATAACAAGATGAAGAAATTGGCCCTGATGAGCAATCTTGCACGCGATTGCGGTAATGCACAGGCAATTGCGATAAATAAAAGGCGACTGTGACTTAGAAATATAAATTGCAGCAAATAACTTTCAGTTCCGGTAATGCACAATCAATTATGGTCTGGATCAGTCAATTGCGGTCTGGATCTGTCAATTGTGGTACAATTCTTCTTATTGTAGTACCAGTAGATCAATTGCGGCAAAATATAGAAAAGACAGAGACCCAGAAGATGACAAAAAATAAATGTGAAAACCTACAATCGATTGCGGTATTAAACCAGTCAACTGCGACACAATTTTGTCAATTATGGCAAAGTACCAGCAATTGCAAAATAACACAAATATTGAGAAAAATACAATTTTTTAGATTTGCAGTCGTACGGCTGTGGTTGATCAATTCTGTTTGTCATCTGCAAGAGATATTCCGGCTATTTGATTCATGTTGGATTCACCAAAATGTATGCCTATTTTTCATGATACATGGTTCCCAAGATTTCCAAAGGCAAGGGTTAGTAGCAAAGGTTTTACAAATGATATAAATCAAGTACACAATACTACTAAAATGAATAACAATGAAATGTGATCAATAAAATGTAAAAGCAAGAGAAAGAAAAACAAATAAATGCAAACCCCATGATGCTTGAAGCTTCTATTGTCTCTCTCTACTCCTTTTGAAACGTTGTTCTTGATGCTCAGTATTGGTGGGGCAGCGTCTATGACTTGAGAAGTGTCGAGAATTCGCTAATTGAAATGGGTGTGTGATTGCAAGATGGCTTGAATGCTAGAATCAAACTAACATAGTAATGGTGCATGAGAGCTTGAAATCCTAGATCCTTCAAATGGTTATGAAGGGTTTATTATATAGGAATTGGAGATGAAATGAACGGTTGAGATCAATCCCAAAGATAGGGAGATGAACGGTTGAGATCAAAAGGAATTGGAGAAGCCATCAGTAAACTCCACCTCTTCATTTGGTAAAGAGGAGATAGAGTTTGGTTGACTGAAGAGCTAATGGTGAGTTACCTTTTTGAACTGAAGAGGTGGGTGAAGTTACCC
>MU221857.1:658429-731630 GCA_018584345.1 Thuja plicata
AGTTATCTCTTTGAAGATAAATGAATATTTAATTCATTTATTTAATTAATGTTTTCAACATGTGAGATAATTGAATTCTTTTTGATTTAGAATTGCTTTAATTGATGAAATTAAATTAATTTAATTGAGATTAATTTAATTGGAAGAATTTAATTAGTAAGTTTATGTATTTGAATTTAAACTATAGGAAATTGAATTTAATTAATTAATTAATAGTAATTAATCAATTAAGGTTAATTAATTAAATAAAATTAATTATTTAATTAATTTTGGGAATTTGATTAGGCACTTTTTTCTTTTCCTTTTTTTTCTTTCTTTTTTTTTTTTTGTCATTTTTTCTTTTTATATTTCAAGGAGGAATTTATACATCTTTCTCTTTGGATAGTGTTCCTTTGAAGGATATTCTATGATAGGCCAAGAAAACTGAAAGTATGCTCAAAGATGTTGATAGGGTGATGAAATGGAAGATAAGGAAGACGGAAGCCAAGATTTTATGCAATGGACTGGATGAGAGGAAAAGAAGGAATGTAAGGACCCAATATGGAAGGATAGTAGGTGACAAGATCAACATCAACACACTCTTTGAAGGGTAGTGTATGGATTGAGTTTTTGATGTATGAATGGATAGGGATCTTGGTACACAAGGACCCAAGATGGAGGTAGTATTCAAGGTAATGGATTTTGGGACATGAGGACCCAAAATAGAGTTAGAAGATGGACAATGTGTGAAAGAAGATGAAGTGGAAGCCTTTAGAAGCTTGGATGCCAATTTTGATTTTTCCTTTTTGTTCAAGCCTTTTAAGAGAGACTTGGGAATCCACATAACTTTTGATTTTCCTTTTCTTTTGGATGATTTAGAACATAATTATTTCATGATGGATTTAGGAACCCATATTTTCTTTGATATTATTCTTTTCTCAGTGTTGGAACGCTCTTTTTCCATGATGGATTCAGGAACCCATATTTTCTTTGATATTACGTTCTTCTTCATGGACCTTTGTGGTCTATTGAATGTTTCCTTTTTCTTTGTATTCACATGTTAATTAGATTGGACATAGTGATCTTCATATGTAAGTGGATTATTGAATTTCTGATTTCTTTGTTTGGCATCCAAATTGCTTCCAAAAGACTTGGGATGTGTGGATGAATAAGACCGATATGGATGGTTGATATAGATGTGTTGATATGGAGGTTTCAAAGATGCATATTTTTGTTGATCTTGATAGGAGATAGGGTAAGTGGATGAAAACCTAGGAGTGGAAGATGGAGGGATATATGAACCCAATATAGATGGAAGATTTGAAGCTTTTTGCTTTTGAACATATAGACCAAGGATAGATTTGGAAGATGGAGAAGGTTGATTCTTGCATGCAAATGGAGGAATATAAGGTGTGAAATGAGTATCAACATCTTTAGAATGAGCTTTCTAGCCAAGGATCTTTTGTTTTAAATTCATCTTCATACTGATAGGCTCATGTGTATCTTTGATAGGAGCCATTTTAACTAGAACCCTTGATGCTTGAGGCAACTTATTGTCATGTAAGGGATTTGGAGGAATAATGTCTTTTTGAGGTGGATATGGAGGTTTATATGAAAGATATGATGGAACATGCTGATCTTGACAAGGGCCTTTGTATACTACAGGAAGAGTACTTTTCTCTTGTTTTTCAATAGTATTTTCAATATCTGAATTTTTCTTTAGAGATGGAGGGCTATGTAGCTCTTGAGATGGAAGGGTGTCTTCTTGGAAGAAATGAAAAGATACGAGGGGATCATCTTCAGATTGTAAGGATGTGGGATCTTCATCAAATGTTAGAGGGGATAGGATAATGTCTTGATCTTGATCATTACTAAGACTTGTTTCTTTGTTCTTTGTATTATCCTCTTGACATGGATCCATATCAAAGGAAAAGATAGGAGTTTTAATCTGCATGAAGGATTCTTGAAGGATTGCTGGGGAATTATCCAAAATAGGCCTTGAAGTACATGAAAGCTTAGGACCTTTGATCTTAGGAGCATGGAATATACTTGCAGCAAGATATAGATTAGCTTGGATTTCTTTTAAAGGCATCCCTTGAGGGTAGACATAGTTATCATGAAAATCATTAGGATCTTTGTGTGATGGAGGATATTTGGATATCCTTGAAGCTTTGTTAGATGGAGGAATAACAGAAGAAGTAGAAGTAGCATGTAGCTCATCTCTAGACATAGGTTCATGATTTTGATCATGCTTGGGATTGGTATATTTATTTGATAATCTAGTTGTATCACCAAATGTGATGAGATTATTTTCAAGAAGCTCTGCTAGTGTTGATTCATAAGATTGTTTCAAAGGAGTAAATGCTCCATCCCTTGGACATGTAGATCCACTTGAACTCTCCAAAGATATGTTGGTTTCAATATTATGAGGACGTTCATCAAGGATAGGATCGACATGATCCTGTGACATAATCTCCTCATCAAAGATAGGATTACCATGAGTAGGAATTTCCTTAGTTGAAGAATGGAGGATTGAAGACATGCATGCATCATGCTCATAGAAAAGAGGATATATTGATCTTAGTGAAGACCCACTTGATGAGGTATTCTTTTCTTTCTTTAAGTCTTGAATTTCAGATTTCAAAGCTTGTATTTTCTTAGATGGGTCTTAATGAGAATCTTTTCTTCCTTGTTGTTAAGACCATAGGGTCTATCCCATGTGTTTTTAGCCATCATAAGATTTCTTGATCAAAGTCCTAGAATGGTGCCAACATAATTTCCAAATTTTCCCCAAATGTGTGAGTTTGGGTTTGATGTTTCAAAGTGATTGATTCCAGCATCAGAGGGTTAGAATGCCCTGATAGTGAGATGGGAACCAATGACAGTTGATTTTTTGAAGTAAGTGACTTCAGCATCAAAGGGTTAAAATGCCCTGATAGTGAGTTGGGAATCAAGTTGTTTTGTTGATTGTAAAATCCACACAATTTGGGACCAATTTGTGAAAATCCAAAAGGACATGCAAGGTAGAGTTGTAAGCAAGTTGTGAAATAGTGATAGATGTACTAGCAAAAGAAATAGGACCAAACTAAAGAGCCGAAAGGGTATCCAAAAGTACTAGATTTTTCTAAGAGAGACCTACACAAATGCCCACTGTCCTATATGTGATCTTCTCAATGCAACACTATGCTTCCCCAGATGCAATCCAGCATCCTGGATGTGACACAAAAATTACCAGATGCGAGCCGACATCCTGGATACGAGCCTTTGATGTTCTGTCATGTTTTGCTTGTTTTGAAAAAAAAAAATTTGGAAGTACATGAAGCTCATCTGATTGTAGTTTTGCATTCTGACATTTGTTAGTGAATGAAAACATGTGCATTGATCCAGGATTGAAATTTGTTGTTTGTTTGAAGAAGTTTATCTTTTTAATGATTTTGCAAACACATCAAACAAATTTGCATTGTTAGGGGGGTGAAACAGACACTCATCTTTTTCTATTCTCTAGGTGGAGGATGAAAATCTTTGCTTGTTGACTCAGGTACACACTCAAACACTAATCAGAATACAACCATCACCAAACATGCAATGGCTCCAGTCATGATGTTTTATTAGCCAACTCCAAACACAAGTGAGGGAACAATATGATGAGTGTCTTGGGGAAATTAATTTTTGCCTTGCACAAATATTATCACCCTTTCGGGGGTGAATCAGGAATTCTTTCAGTTGAAGTTGTTGTAGATTATTGGGCAATCTGTTTGAAACCATCCCCCATAGAATTGCACAAGGAAAAATTCAGGTGTATAGCCATATGAGTACCTGAATATATGTAGTCTCACAAGCAAGATTAAAGTGGCTCCACTCTACATATACCCAAGCATGTTCAAGGAATGATGTCAAAATTCCATGAACAAAACCGGCTCTACCTTCCAAGGCTTTAGCCTACAAGGAAGCAACTATTTACAGTGAGTTGGAAGGGTTTGCATAAAACCTGTCCTCACTTGGGTCTTTCTGGGGAGATTTTTTTCTCAACCAATAGGCTCTCTACTATTGAATAAATGTACAAAGGATTGGTGAGATTTGGATGTCTAGATTTCTAATTCTTTCGAAGAAGAAGAGTATACTCTCCTAAACTAAGCTATTTTCTCCCAAAACAAAATCAAGCAAAGTGGTTCTTTCCCTCAAGCAATGTTGTGCCTAATTTAGATGTTCCTATTTTAAAGAAAACAAGATTGCTTGAAAGTAGATTTGCCTTGTTCAATTTACCACAATGTTTAGTGAGTTTTCTTGTTCAACTTCTAATCCAAAAAGAATTTATACGATGTGATTGTTTGTTCATTTACCCCCAATTTTCATCACAAATGATAAGACAACATCTAACTTTTTGATTTTCCTCAAGAGGAAAAGAGCTTATTATCTGGTTGTTTTAGCAAGTGTGGAGAAATGGTCTTAAGTTTGGAAAACTTTGAAAGGGTTTAGTGTTTGAAAGCAATTGAAAAATCCTACAACCACACACGTTTATAAATGTCTTCCAACTCCTAAATAGAACCTACAATCACTTGTTTAAGCTTCTCAAGATGTCAAGAAACATAACTGGTTAAGTGTTAGAATTAAGCAAATGAAGACAACAAAGATCTTAACCAGATGCAAGCCAGGAAATCATGGATATCATGCAAAAATTACCAGATGCGAGCGAGCATCTTGGATACTATGTAGAAATTACTAGATGTGAGCCAACATCCTAGATACTATTCAGAAATTACTAGATGCAAGCCAGCATCCTGGATACTATGTAAAAATTACCAGATGTGAGCCAGTATCCTAGATACTATGCAAAAATTACCAAATGTGAGCTAGCATCCCAGATGCAACCCATAATGACCAAAAATGACTAAATGTTCCTGAGATGTGATACTAAACTGAAAATGATTTGGGAAATCCTAGATGTGAGCCTCATTTACTACGGTGCAAGGGCTTATCCCAGATGTGATCTAGAATGACCAGAAATGACCCTGTAACAAAATTTTGGGCATGCAAATTAGTGAAAAATTGGTTTAAAATGAGGCCAAGTTGGAAATCATGTCCCACGGTGGGCTCTAGAAATGTGTGTATTTTTGTGCACCTGTTATCTACAACACAACACTTCAATAAGTCATTCTGTTAGTGAAAAACAAGGGTTAATGAACATATAAACCATAACTTTGACTTATTGCTTTCTAACTAGGATGAGTGTAGTAGATAACATAAAAGCCCTTAGATTTATGCTAAATACCAGTGACATAAACAACCTAGCATGAAATATTTAGTTTAAAACACGCTATTATTTAATGAGTAATGCATATTAATCTAAAAAATGGGCATTATAACAATGCGTAAGCATAAAGTATGAAATGAAATATGAGTTTAAGTCTATTCCAACAGCATAAAAATGCATTTACAATGTGAGATGAAGGCTCCTTTGTGCTCCAAAATGCATACTATTTATAGAAGAATATGAGAGAGAGAGAGGGGAGACAAGGTTCATTAATGAGTTGAGGGACTCATTAATGGTGTTGTAAGAGTCATTAATGCCTTGACCATCAATGAGGCATGGAGGAGACATGGGCTTAAGGCATCTTAATTAATGAGGCATTAATGAAAGCCTTAAAGAAGCATGGGAAGGGTGTAAGACTCAACTTGGCAATTTGGTCCCTTAGGAAAGTCATGCTTGAGAAAGTGGACTTTCTCAAGTGGGTTGAGTTGTTAATCATTCCTTAATGGAATGTGACAACATTAGGAGGTGGGTTAGGGTCAGAATTAGAATTAGGATTATATTAGCAAGGGTGAATGGGATGAGAAGGGTTAGAACCCAAGGTAGAAGTGGTTGAGATAGGTTAGGTCGGGGTTTAAGGGAATATTAATAAAATGAATTAAACTTATTTAATTCATTTAAAAATATAGGAATTAATTATTTAAGCATTTTATTGCTTTTTAATAATTAAGGGGACTATAGCCATTTCAATTAAATTAAATAGGCTAGGGGAATGGGTTAATTTCAAGTGGATAATTGATTTAGGGATTTATTTAATTCCTAGTAAATTAATCATTTTTAGCCATGTATTTGATTGATTTTGATTTTGGCTAAAAGTAAATAATTTAGTGATTTGATCACTTTAGGAGATTAAATTGATTTCAAAAGAAGTATGCCAAGCAGTAACAGGGTCATTTGGACATAATTGGGGGTATGATCACACTTAGGGAAAATAGGGTCCATAGTTGCAATAGACCAAATTCAAGTGGTTACACACATATCTATTTAAGACCAATCTCGACCAGTGAGGAGGGTTGGTTCGTATCACTTTTCATGTATTACTTTTATTTTTAATTTGAAGACAATGTGTATCTCTACAATTTACTATAACATGGAATAGATAGAAGAACTTGATCATCCAATGCACCATGGATTGATATGAGCCAAGAATTAGTATGAACAGCTAGTTTTTTGTTTATAGTTTATCTTAGTGTGTGATTTTAGGTTTGTAATTGTAATTTACTTTAATTGTAAATAAATCTTGTCTCAAAGACCAATTATTGGTTTAGGTGTGTTGAGAGACCAAACAAATGGATCTGGAATGAGTTCTTCCAGTGGGTACTGCAGAACCCTATGGGAAATGTTAGAGTAGTGTATATATGGTGTCTTGTTTTCAAATTTGCAGGAGAACCACATTCGATATCAAGCCCTAGGCAAGACATGGAGAGCTCGGCTAGGAGGCTTTATTGCTGTAGATAGTAGATAGAGGTTTTGTGGGATTGGTGAACTCAATCCTATGTCAAGGTCATGAAGGATAGTGGTTATTGAGATTAGAAAATGAAGGAGAAGAGATGGGGAAGCTAGAGAAGGGAGTTTGAAACCTCTACATTACTTCTTCCAGGAAAAAAGAAACTAGTAGATTGTTGGACTCAATTGTAAGTGGTCGACTCCTATCCTTACAAGTTTTGGGAGTTAGTTTAATTAAAAAAAATCAAACAAGAACCATTAGGAGGCTTTCCATCTAGTCTTACAAAGGGAACTAAATAGATGGTGTATGGGGATGGACTTAGTGAGTTGAGTCCATGGAGACTAACAGGAAGCAACAGTGTCTTTACACTTGGTTGGTTGCATGCACGGTGGGTGGAGGGAGGTGGGGGATGGAGGGGAGGCTATGGGAAATGGAGGTGGTATTTTAGTCCCACATGCATGGGGGTATGAAATTTTTTTTTTATACAAATCTTAAAACAAATTAAGAAAAGAAAAAGAATATGCAGTTGGGTTTGGTGCTTGGTGTTTGTGGGTTATAGTGTAAGGAAAATCTGCATGCAAAGTAGAATAGGGACAGATGGTGTATTAGGGATAACCCTAAAAAAATTTATTTTAACTAATTTTGCAACTTTGCCTTGACTTGCATGCGGAAGGTCGTACGACCTGTTTGGGCAAAAAAATTCCCACAAATTTGACTTTCGTTGGGTATGGTAAAGTTTATATTCATTTTCAACCAAAATGTCAATCTGAATGTGATGGTGGGGTCAGATTTGGGTAATCCCCTAAGTGGTCTCTAGAAATGTGCGTGTGATTTTGGGTACCTACAGCTACAAACACACACTTCAATTAACTATTTTTAGGTTAACCTATTAGAAAATGACAAAATCATAATATTGAAATGATCTAGGCTAACCGACATTGGCTCATTTCCTTCTAGTAAGCAGGATTTTGAATCTTTCTCTTAGGTCATTGCAAGAAATAGTGACTACACCAAATACTAAACAAAGGGTTTAAAGAGCTAAAATGATTGATTCTAAATGGTATACAAATCTAGATTTGTTGCTCATCCAAGCTAATTAGATTGATTTTAAAGCACCAAATCAAAGATGATTATTGATTTTAAATCCCAAATCAAATTTTCTCTAATATTATGGTTTGCATGACTAACAAAAGTAAACTAACAACAATTAATCAAAAAGCTATGGAATGCTAAATGCTTGTGTTTGTTGTTTTTCTAGTTTTGTAATATATGTATAGGTGTGTTTCTTTCTGTTGTGTGTTTCCTTTCTAGAGTAGGTTACTGAGTGTAGTTTTTTGTGTGTGATACAACTAGAGATCTATGGTTCTTGCATTAAAATTGCATTTAAGCATCCTCAAATAGAGCCATTGTTGGTTGTTTTTCCATTTTTGTAGCTTGCCAGAAATTTTTTGAAGTTCTCAATCATATCCATGCCTAAAAGTTGAAAATCTTGTCTAAAGCTATCAAAGTACCTCTGAAAACAATGATATTAAAGCCAAAAATCAAGAAAGAATGCAAAACCCTAAGCCCTAGGTCAAATTTTCATACATATCTGAGAAAAACCCTAGTTCACTAAAGTCCTTTCTATTTTGTTGTTACTTTTTCAGAGAAAATCGACCACTTCAACCATGTGCTTATTTTATGTTATTTCACTTAGGTCGTGTTGTCTCATTATAATTTAAAAATATTCCTTTTCTTTTTGAGACTTGGAAATTTCCTTTAATTTAGGTTGTCTCTATAAAAAATGAATATGCTTCCAATCCATATGAGACTTCACATGAGTCGTAGATGTAGATCTTGATCCTGTGGTTGGTGGATAATCTCTTTGAAAACCTAGAGTTAAATAATTTCTTTGGCGACTTCAAGTCTACTCAGTCACGTTGTCTCGAAAGGTGATCAGAGTTGCAAGTTGAGCTAAGGTTAGTTTCATGCAGTCGCATTATCATGAAGAGAAATGTGTGTTAAGTCAAAAGATCTGAGATTTAGTGATAGTCATTGATCTAAAGTGAAATCATGCGGTGGTCATGGAGTCTCGATGAAAAATCATGAGTTAAGAAATGTATAAGCGAGTTCAAGTTTGCTTAGTTGCAGTGTCTCACAATGAAACCAAGGTTAAAAGGGTAGTTAAAGTCCTTCAGTTGTGTGATCTTTTTTGAAACCCATGGTTGAGTTAAAGATAAAGAGATTAAAAACTTGTCGTCAGATGATGATAGATCCTGTGGCCAGTGTGAAGTCATGATGAAAAGTTGCAGATAGATAAAAGATAAAGACATATTGTGACTGTCATCTGATTTAAAAAGGATCTAGTGGCTGGTGTTAAATCATGAAAGAAACCATGAGTTAATGAAATTTTAAAGCAAGAACGAGATTCAATGAGTCATGATGTCACGATAAGAACTATGGTGGAAGAAGATTTTAGTTAAGTATAAGTGTGTTTTCAACGAGAAGATCTAAGCCATAAAAAAGAGAAGATCCTATGGATAACATGTAGTCTCTTTTGAAGGTCAAAAAGTTAGAGAAGTTCCATAAATTCAGCAATGATAATCCAGATCGAGACACATGGCTAAATCATTCAATGACTTGAGTTTGTCAGGAAGTCTTGAAGCAAACCTGAGGTAAATATTTTCCTTCCGCGACATGGAGACTACTTAATGTCATGAAGCCACGAAGTAAACTACAGTTAAGTGAAAAGAAAATGATATTATGTGTGGCCTGTTAGATTAAAAGGTAGATCTACTGTAGTCACAAAGTCTCAAATGAGAAATTAAAATTACATAAAGTAAACAAGATTACACATGGGCCATCCGATTAAAAGGTGATCATGTGACAGTTGTGTAATCTTGATAGAAACTCAGAGTAAAGTAAATCTTAAAGAGACAAGGATTTTAACATAGTCACATAGTATCTAAAGGAAACCCCAGGTGTAAGATAAGTTATTAAATCCTTAGGTGTAGATTCTCGAAGAGAATAAGAGTTAAGTGATTTCATACAGCGATTAAGAGGTAGCTTTTGATCTGAAGGATGATTGGGTGGTTGTCATTAAGTCTCAATATATAAATAGAGTTAAGGGTAACACTTCACAACAGTGACATCACACAGTCGCGCAGTCGCTAAAGAAAACCATGGAGAGATCAAGGTAATGTATGAGGTTTTCTCTGTGCCATGTTAACAGTTGACAACCAATAGGAATGAAGAATTTATGACATCATGTTTTAAAATATTGCTAAGTTGTTCTCAGAGAGCCAATAGAATCAAATCTTGATCTCTTTTTGAATTTAATATGGTTTTTATAAGAAAATTCTTTATTTGGAATTGATCATCTGTTAGTTTGAAATGCCATGGCTAGGAGCTAGAATTGATTTTATAGCTCGTAGAAGTAAAGATAGAAAAGACAGAATTGTGAATTCATGAAAGAGATTGGTGCATTAATAGGCATTACTATTATTATTTTCATCTTACCAGTTTCCAAGAATCTAAAGCTCAAAATTGGCATGAGTAATTAGCATTTTCAATGAGAACAAAGTTATCAAGGCTTATAGAGTGAATAGAGAAGATTTCAGTCCATAATCTAGAGTATGATTTTCAGGGTTGAAGATTTGAAGTGATTATGAAAAGTGAGGGTTTTGAGAAGATTTGTTTCAATATTGATAAAGAAAGAAGCTAATCAATGACAATTCACATCAGACAATATGAGCAAAGAAGTAAGTGTTGCTTATACCAGTGGAAAGAGCGGGGAAGATGAGGACCTTAAAGGGAAGAGAACTATTAAGAATAATTCATCCAACTAATCTTAGACTCCAATTAGGGAAAAAAGGTAAATGATGAATATTTAGGAGATAATTATGCATACTTTAGAGATGCCAAGACACCAGACTCTTCTGGTTATCATTTATTCAGTTATTTCTATAAAAATAGTGATGGCCTTATGCCATATCTAACCCATGGACTAGTAGATTAGCTAATTTAGTTGTCCTTGATGTATTTATTGATGTGGAATTGATTTTAGAGTTGGCCAGTAGGTATGTTACTATCTCAAAGACCATCAAGAAGGATGATGGCACTATTTTGGTAACCCTAGATAAAGCTTCATTCATGAAAGCTTTTTATATCTATAACCCATGTCCCATAGAAATAAAATTGAAAGCCCTAACTGCCAAATATACCAGAGAAGTTGATATTTTATCCAAGTTGATCCAGACCCACACACCAAGGGGAACTAGAAACTACATTGCCCCTATTCCAAATGATCCATCACCATAATTCTACAAAGACCTATATTTTTACATGAAATACACATCCTATGCCCTATGTAGAGTCTTAGGTGTAGATAGTGGAAGGGAAAGGGTGTCATCAGACATGTTGATGATAATTTTGGACTTCCAGAGCCTGTATGCAAGCACTGATTATGATTACATCCAATTTTTAATAGATAAACTGCATCAAGGATTCATTGATATTAGGAACAAGTTACGAAGCCCTAAGTTCCTACAATACTCATTGTTGATGCATCTTATCATGTTTTACAACTTCAATATTATGGACCAATCTAGTTTTCAACTCAGAAGATTCAATCATGGACAGAGTAACCCTATGCAATTATGGTTAAGAGTATGGAACTACACTTCTAGTGAGCATGAGTTTTGTGCATTTTAGAATTGAATAGTTTACCCATTGTTGAGCTATTTAGGAGTAGATATGACTAGACTTCTAGTGAAGGTGCTGCAATTATTGATACCTTCTCAATTTTTTGACAAATGGAATGGTGATCATAAATGGGGTGACTTCTATTGTCACCAAAATTTTACACTAATCAGAGTATATGGCTATTCACATCCACCACATATCTTACCCTATAGATTACCACCTAGAATTACAATAATGGATTTTTTGTGGCAGTGTATGTTAACAGATAGAGAGCACCTAGCCTCAGATAAGAAAGGAACCGTCACACCAAGGCAATTCATTGCCTCAGATTTTACAATTGGAAAGAGGGCCTATGACCTTGTCAATGGATGGTTAAGGCACTACAGGATAAATGTTTCCCTGTACATATATATTTACACAAAAGGATTTATAGAAAGTGCCAAGAAACTCTTGACACCTACCATTCCCATCACCAAAAGGCATTATCCCTGTGAAGAGGAAGATTTGATCAAAAACATCCTTGTAGAGGATGTAATTGTAGGAAGATTATCAAAGTATCATGATTTAATGGACTTGGAGAAGCAATTGAAGAGGAAAGGGATCCCATTTGGTGGATTTTTCCCAGGAATACCCTATTTTTAGAGCTTAGAGAACATGATTGAGTCACATAGCTTTCTCAGTAATCAAATTAAAGATCAGATTAATGATAAGGATAGAGGTCCCAATAAAAAATCATCATCAGAATATAGTAGTAGCTACTCTATCCATAGTCCACCCCCAAGATCAGCCACCTCATAATGAGGAAAATATTATTGACTTGACAAAATCACATGAGGCTGAGGTGGATGCAGAGCCTCCCCAAAAGAAGAAAAGAGTAGAAGCAGGGGATCCCTCTTTTGTAAAGACACTCAAGAAGAAAAAGGATAGAATTGGTGCCCTATTCATAGGGACCAGTACTTATGATCATCAAATGGGGAAGTTGATAAGAGAGGGAAAGAAAAAGAGAGAGAATACTGATGACAATGTGGAGATGCCTCTTATCTTGTGCCAAGATGATAGGGAACTACAACAAGAGGAGTTTATGAAAGATTATGAGTTCATCAAGATTAAGGAGTTCAAGGAATTCCTTATATGGGATAAGCAAGAGAAAGTTGCAGCACAATTGAAATCACAAGAAGGAGAGGCTATTACAAGTGAAGCATTACAAGCCCTCCAAGCATATGATTCAGAGTATGAAAAGTTGACTCCTAATGAAGCCAGATAACTTGTGAAGTCCAGTGGTATGCTCCTAGTAGAAGGATGGGACTTGGCTTTAGCTTTTATAATAGATTAGATTAGAAGGCATTGTGATGTCAAAATTTCTACATAGACACAAATAGGAAAGATGATAAAAGGGTGTGGCTATGATTCTAAATCTCAATACCTTGCAATGTGGTCTCTTGCTCCTAAGATTCAAAATCCATCACTAATTAATGTTCAAGAGAAGATGGAAGGAGATAAGATAATATGGTATGTACACAATACAAGAGACCTTGAAATATCTCAGGCATTGACCCATTTTTATAACTTAGATGAGGCAAAGGAAGTACATATGTCTAATATATATCAGAAGTTATTTGATGAAACAAGCCAGATTTCCAAGGATAGAGAATTGGGTCTGATGAAGATCATTGCAATGGAAATGATAATTGTAGAACTAACTTAGAAATTACAAGGGATGCTTGAGGTTTCTCCTGTTGCACCTAAAGAAGGAATAAAGGTCAAAATCCAGACTAAAGATACAAGGTATGCTACATCAGAAATAGAGCAAGTTATTAAAGAGCACAATTAAGTTTTTTTGGGAGCCTTAATGCAGGTTTTACAACATAGGATAGATATATTAAAGGATAGAGTTGATATATTTTATGGTCCTTATGGTCAATTCCCAAGCCTACAGATTGAAGTGAACAATTTTGTATTAATTTTGAACCCCTACTATGCAACATGGTCAGTTAGAATTGGGATATTTGAGAGGTTAGCGTAATTGCAACCATTAAGATCAGATCTGCCAAAAATTGTAACCTAAGTTGGAGAAGAGATAGAAAAAATTGGGGTGACCTTGTCCTTTTTCAAAGGCAAACCAAATCAAATTGAGGCCAGAACTAATATGTTTGGGCCTGACTACAATAGATTTGTACCATCAATCATATCAAAGGATAATAAAATCAAGCCACTAGGAGTATGGAGCATAGAATTTGATACTATATTACCTAATTAAGAGGTATATATTTCTGACAATGGTGAATTGGATATGGAATGATACAATAAGATCTTAGATGAGGCCTTTAAGGAAAAAATAGATTTAAATAAATTCATAATAGATGTCAAGAGCATTATAGATGCTAGGTGGGAAAGGCATAAGACACAACTAGAGAATATTTAGAGCTTTGATTGGCCAACATAAGATGATGTCATAGCATGGGATGTTCTTAAAAAACCTAAGAAGAAAAATCCTGCCACTGTTGACATCAACATTATTGATGGAGTATAGGAGAACACCTGACACCTTCTCTTTGAGCATAGGGAGGTTAGTCATCTTGAAGACTAGTGTAAATTATCCTATAATAGTGGTCACTAGGTCTCGCTACAAATATTTGAGGCTACCCTGAACACATATAGACAATGGTGCCAGTTATCACAAAAAGACAAGATCAAATCAGATTTCATTCTTCATTTTTGTCCATCCACCCCTTGGTCTCTTCTTTTATTTTGTCCTTTTCCATATTTTTAGGGTTAGGTCTTAAACCATTTGAAGCTTGTTGCATCCTTACTTATTAAGGATTCCAAGATGGTTTTAGACTATATATAGAGAATATTGTAACTTTTTGAAGAATGATGGAATATAATTACAAGGTAGACTACTAAAATTTTGTCTGAGCCTCTATATATTTTGTTCTCTTGAATGTATTTTGAAGTAGCTAGACATTAATAAAATACATTGCAATCTCTATTTTATATCTTGTGTTGTATCTTTTATCTTTGTTCAAGCTTTTATATGTTTAATTATAAGGCATTTAAATATATTAATTAGAAGGTAATTGTGCAATCATTTGTGAGGTCCTTCAAGGAAGGAGTAATTCTTTCAGGTGATCCCAAAAAGCTGAATATTGGTACTAAGATCTAATAAAAAAAGTTGTAGGAGTGAGTGGATAGTCTATAAGGCATTCTATCTAGGTTGCATGTATTTTCATTAATCACCTAATTATGGATTTACATTTGAGATTGATTCTATTGCCCATAGGATTAGGCACTGGTTTATGGTTTGTAAATTAATTGTTCATCATCCAACATTTAAGATCAATCAATAAATTATACTTCATTCATAAGAAAACATATATTTGCAAGTAATTGTATTGCAGAGTATACAATTCAGTTTGTTGATTCCTTCAAGAGAGAATCAGTAGGTTGACCCTCCTAAGTTCATATAACTATAAAAGGAAGGAGGATGAGAATCCTTATCACATTACTATTTGATATTGTCAAGATAATGGTTTGGCTTATTAAGCTTTGTATCAGATAAATCAAATTCATTTGCATATTTTTCTCTTTATTGATATAGTAAATGGAAATTAGCAATAAACTTAATCCATTGTAATAGATATTGTAAATCAGTAATCATTCAAAGATAATACCTGCCTGAGTATGTGGAGCTCAAAAAAGGAGGATATTATCTGATCCTCATCAATTAGGCTTTTCTTTCATATGGTAAATTGGAAATATACAAGAGAAATAATTCATACTATTTTAAAGGTTCTTGCAAGAAAAATCCCTAACAAACTGGCGACTCCGCTGGGGATTTGAAGTAAAATCTTGAAAAGAAACTTTTAAGGAATCTCTGGTGTATTAAAATGTAAATCAAATTATAGTTGATTTTTCCAGTCTAGGTCATTCTTTTAGTATTTATATTTACCAAACTTGTGTTGGGTGGCGACTCTAAAATTAAATCTCTATAATTAGTGCAAAAGTGAAACTTTTATACAAATTTTACAAACATGAATACTAGGTCATGAATGAGAGATAATCCACAAGTTGAGTTGAATAGTGGGATCCCAACTACTTCAAGGACTAAGATGTCTTGGAGAGAGAATAAGAATAAAGAAAACATGAATGAATCTTCTCCAAAGAATGAAGAGAATAGCACTAGAATGAAGGACATAAATCAATCCAGCCATGAGGGGAACACCTCAAAGTATGAAGAAGCCCCTGACCTTGGATTAGAAACATATGTAATTAATAATACTTCTAGTGAAAGGGAAGGAACTAACACTATTATCTCAGACTCTGAATTTCCTTTTGATGAGCTTGCCAAAGAGGAAAGAATCCTCATAAGGCAGTTAGCCCTTATTCACCAAAAGATAAGGGAAAAAGATCTTAAAAAGAAAAAACATGAGCAAAAGGATGTTGATAATTTTAGAAGAATATCTTTAAGACATCAAATCGAAAAAAAAATTGAGAGGTCTCATAGAGACCAAGAGACTCCAAACACACAGGAAGGTTAAGGTCTTCAAACCTTTAGAGATAAAGGAAAAAAAGAAAGTTACTGAAAATTAAGTTGAGGAACCAAAAACTCATAAAATCCCAACTAAGCAAATGTTTAAGATAGAAATTGACCTTGAAAGATCAAGAAGGAAGAAAGAAAATATAGTAAATATGTTGGAGAAGGCTGAAGCTGAAGCTTCTACCTTAGAGATGAAGAAAAAGATTGACTTTTTGCAATCTTTTAAATATTATTATGCTGGTGGTGAAAATACTACATCTTCAAAAGCCAAGACTACTTCTTTCCAAGAGGATGAAAAATTTCAGAGGAGGCCATTTCACCCTGAAATGTACAAGAAATTCACTTTTATTGGCATTCCTAGTTATCCTAATGCAGTTCCTAATGATATTGGAGAAAAACTCCCCAAGTTTTTAGGGAACAATGTCATTTCTTGTGAAGTTCATTTAAGAAAATTTGTAGATATCATAGATGATTTAAATATTAATCATGAAGATTTCCTCATGAATTTATTTGTTCAATCCCTAGTAGAGGATTCTAGGGAATGGTTTAGAGGATTTTCAAATGGTTTTGTAGCATCTATGCAAGAACTAATAGATTTGTTCAAAGACCAGTATGGTGACAAGACCAATGAAGGGTTCTTGCTAAATAAATTCAATAACATAAAAAGGAATTTTAATGAAGAGGTTACTAAATTCAACACAAGATTTTAGAGAGCTATGCACAAGCTCTTTCAAAAGATTAAATTGGATGAAAAGGTATGTTTGGCTACATACTTAAATGCTTTTGATTCAAAAATGGGTTATGCTCTTAGAGATAAAAATCCTAGAAGTCTCACAGATGCATATAAAATAGCAGTAAACATAGAAATGAACATAAGGGTATCAGGGAAAATGGGTAGAAGAGATGATTCTCGCTTTAGTAGAAAAAAATAACCCAAATATAAAGAGTACAAGGCTCCACAGTATAACAGACCATCTTATAATAATAACTATAACCCACAAAATAGGATGCAGAGTCACCCCTGTGGTACTCATTTCAAGGATGGAAAGCCTATTGCTCCACCAAGAAAAGATAAACTAGAAAATAGGACCCCTGACCCTCTACATAAAAATGTTGTGAATATGTGTAGTGACACTTATTGGTGTGAGGTTTTTCAAGCTCCACACAACCCTAATTTTTGTATTGTATCCCTAGAAATCATTGCTAATGAAGAGAAAGAATGTGAAGAAGATGAGCTATGTGATCACAATAGATGTGATATGAAAAATTCTTATGCATACTCTAATATAGATTCAAAAGAAGAAGTTGAGAACCATGACATGTATGGCTCACAAGGAAGAACAGAGGTATATCACCAACAAGTCCCATCTGACAGTGATGAAGATTAATTTGATGATCTAAGATGATATGCACAAAATAGCCAAGGATATACCATCATAAGTAAACCCTCTAAGGAAGAAAAAGCTGGAATCATTGTTGATCTAGTGATCAAAGCAAGAAATAACTACCACTTAAGAAATAGAGTTGTGGGTAATATAGGTAGTCAGCCAGTAGGCATTTTCATTAAAGAAAATAAGACAGATGCCAAATATATACCAAAAAGAGATATACCTAGGGAAAATTTAAATAAACCTAAGGTCAAAATTGTAAACAAAGCTAGTGATCCAAAAGATGTACATGAAGGAAAAACTAAAGTTCTAGAAGCGAGTTCTTCCTCCCCCAAAATTGAAAATAAGAAATCCATGAAGGAAGAGCCTACTCTGAACATTCAAATAGAAGAGAACAATATCATTATAGAAAAACCTAAACCCTCTGATGTGAAATATACTCTAGTGGATATGGGCCAGTGTTTATCTCACATGATTGTCAAGGTCCCATTCCTAGAAATGATGAGGATAAAAGAACACAAGGAAAAGGTCCTTTTAGTGTTGAACATGAAGGCATTATATTTTTCTATTAGTATACACAAGGAAAAACATGATCTACACCATCGGTTTACACTACACCAACAGATAGGGCACAACACTATCCGATGCCAAGGTTACCCAATACTGCCAAGTTCAAAGCATCCCGACAAACACTATTCAGTGTTACCCAATGACAAAAAGGATAAAGGAACCCGATGAGTAAAAACAATGCAAACTGATGGAACAAAAAAGAGAGCAACCCGATAGATGAAGGGAACTTGATGATTAGTTAAACAAAGGAATGTCGAAAGACATTCAGTTTGACCCGATGACCAAGAATTGACAATCAGTTACATCCCGCAAAAAGTGGATCTGACTTTCCACGTCAGATAAAACACTGAAGTTGTATATATAGCTTCTTGATTTGTTTTAAAACCATTATGTGCAGAGGAAGAAATTTAATTAATATTTTTTTAATTATTCTAACTGATTTAAAATGTGCAAACTAAAGATCAAGCTCAAGTTGTAAACCTTGGATCTAAGAGTTAACATTGTAATGTGTGATTCTAGAATAGGTCAAATACTTGTATAAATAGATTCTCAATCTATTGTGAACATGTTTTTGTTCAATGAATATTGTAGCCACTAATAAAATCTAAGGATCAGATGAGAGAATTCATGTAGAAGGATAGAAAAGGATCAAATCAGTTTCAAGAACAGAACACGTGCTACCAACGAGCAGAGAAAGGTATTAATCAGTCACTTGAGGTGATATCCTTATTATGAGAGCTTTAATGGATATGTAATCAGAAATTGTAGATTGCATATAGTTAGGTCAACCATATGTAATCATTCTAACAAGTGTAGTACACTTAAGAAATCCTTTCAAGAAAGGTGGACCTAATAGTCCTATTGTAAATCTCTTAACTGAGTACACACTTAAATTAGTGTTGCTAAAGCTCTTAATAGATTAGATCTTAACCGGTCTCTAATTTAATACTCCTAACAGGGTAGATCATCAGAAGTGATCAATTGAAAGCCTTTACCGGCTCCCTTCCATTCTAAAAATAGTGAATTTTTATGGGTGCCATCCCCACCATAGTTTTTACTTCCTAACAGGAGTTTCTGCGATATCATATCTTGTGTTATGTGTTTATTACTTTCATGAATGTAATGTGTGGAGGAATAAATGTAATTATTATTGTTTTAATTAGTTTAACTGATTTAAAACATGCAAACTAAAGATCATGGTCAAGTTGTAAACCTTGGATCTAAGAGTTAACATTGTAATGCGTGATTCTAGAATAGGTCAAATACTTGTATAAATAGATGCTCAATCTATTGTGAACATGTTGTTGTTCGATGAAGATTGTAGCCACAAAGATAATGTAAGGATCAGGTGAGAAAATTCATGTAGAAGGATAGAAAATGATCAAATTAGTTTCAAGAACAGAACACAGGCTACCGACGAGAAGAGAAAGGTATTAATTAGTCACTTGAGGTGATATCCTTATTATGAGAGCTTTAATGGATCGGTAATTAGGAATTGTAGATTGCATACAGTCAAGTCAAACATATGTACTCATTCTAACAAGTGTAGTATACTTAAGAAATCCTTTCAAGAAAGGTGGACCTAACAGTCCTATTGTAAATCTCTTAACCGAGTTCACACTTAAATCAGTGTTTCTAAAGCTCTTAATAGAGTAGATCTTAACCGGTCTCCAATTTAATACTCCTAATAGGGTAGATCATCAGAAGTGATCAATTGTAAGATTTTACAAGATCCCTTACATTCTACAGATAGTGAAATTTTGTGGGTGCCATCCCCACCATAGTTTTTACTTCCTAACAGTAGTTTTTTGTGATATCATATCTTGTGTTATGTGTTTATTACTTTCATTAATGTTGCAAACAATTAAAGATTATGAATTAATGTTACATGCATAAGAAAGAACATCAGTAATGGTCAGTAATACAGTAAAGAATGATTGCTAATGATCAATGGAGAAAAGAGTTAAAAGTTTTAGAGGTAGTAATTCACCCCTCCCCTCTCAGTACTACTTCCCATTAATCCCAACAGAACAATGTATCACCAGTGAAACCTCAAAAACCAGAATATGTTGAAAATAAATTCAACAATAAGGGGAAGGAGCCTGAGGGGATGATTTCTAAGATCCCTCAGATTTACCTAAACACAAATACTTCTACAGGGGTTGTTGACCCCTTTTTCCTAACATTGGTAATTAATGGTAAGATGGTTAAAAATTGCATGATAGATTCAGGAGAATCTAATATTGTCATGCCTACATAAATCATAACATCCATGGGATTGCAAGTAGATACTCCTCATGAGAGGTGTCAAGCAATGGATTCAAGTAAAATCCCTATTGTTGGAACCAATGAGGCTTTACCTTATAAATTAGCTATATGCCTTGATACTATATTGACTATGAGTGTACTGGTGGTTGATATCCCACCACATTATGGCATGTTACTGTACATAAAATAGAGTGCTGCAATGGGGGGCATTATTTAGTATGATTTGTCTTATGGCACTTTCAATATTGCTGGGAATAATGTAAAGGTGTCCAAAGAAGGTAGGAGACCTCATATGATAGAGTTGCTTGAAGATACTAATATTAATTACTATGTTAATATTGATATGGAGAATTTTAGAATAAAAAGGAGTGCTCATCAATGTAAGACTGTTGATCCTTTAGTGAAGGAGTTAACTACACAGAATGATGGTTTATGGAAAATGTATTTTGATGGAGCATGTTCTAAGGAAGGATTAGGAGTTAGAGTCTTACTTATCTCTCCATTAGGTACAACATTTAAGTATTCTTTCCTGTTATCTTTTCAGTGTACAAACAATACAACAGAATATGAAGCTTTGTTTTTAGGACTAGACATTACTTCTAAACATGGTATAAAATGTCTAAAAGTTTATGGTGACTCAGAGTTAGTAATAGCCCAAGTCAGATCCAAATATATTGTGAAAAATGATAGGCTGAAGATGTATAAACATGCTATTTGGGACCAAATTGAATTTTTTTTATGCCTTCAATATAAATTGGATAGAAAGGTCTAAAAATATTATGGCAGATTTATTAGCTAATGTTACATTGAAAACTAATGATTTGACCTTAAATGGGGTATCAATAGTTGAGATTAAGACAAGACCAGTTGTCCCTGACAATATTTACAACTGGAAAGTATTTAAAGATGACCAAGACATCCTTATATTTCTCCAATTCCTAGACCATTATGAAGACCAATACATAGATTGCAATACTCTACTTGAGGTCATTGATGGTAAGGATTGTGTTTTGGGAGATGAGGTTGTCCAACTAAGTTCTAATAAGATTCCTAAGGGATTAGTAGAACTAGAGGCATTATTTCATGATCAGAGTGGGCACTCATCAAGAGTAAGTAATGCCAAAATTAAGGATTTACAGGAGATAAATTTAGGATCAGAGACCACTCCTCAGATAGTTTATATTGGAAAAGGATTGGATTCCCATGTCAAAACCAATTTGATAAAATTATTAAGAAAGAATAAGCATGTATTTGCATGGTCTTATGAAGATTTAAAATCTTACAGGGAAGACCTTTTCTAGCATTAAATCCTACTCAAATCCGATGTAAAACCATTCAGACAAAAATAGAGACTCATTAATCCACTGTTGGCTCCTAAAGTGCAATAGGAGTTGATGAAGCTAAAAAATGGAGGAATTATCCATCCTATCAGACATTCAGCTTGGGTTTCTAATCTAGTACCAGTGAGAAAAAATATTGGTGACATAAAATTATGTGTTGATCTCAAAAATCTGAATATTGCATCCTTGAAAGACAATTAATTTTCTACCAAATATAGAGGCAATGTTGCATAAGGTTACTGGTTGTGAGCTATTATCAATGATGAATATATTTTTAGGCTACAACCAGGTACTAGTAAAAGAATTTGAACAGTTTAAGACTACATTTACTACTCCTTGGGGAACTTATGTATATGTTAGAATGCCATTTGGACTAATAAATGTAGGAGCAACTTTTCAAAGAGCCATGGATGTAGCATTCAAAGATTTTATTGATTTATTCATGGTAATATACCAATATTACTTGACTGCATTTTCTAAGAAAGCAAGGGATCATTGTGAACATCTAGAAAAAAAATTCAATAAGGCTTTCGAATATGGTGTTTCAATAAATCCTAGAAAGTGTCAATTTGTAATCACATAGGGATAGTTATTCGTACATATAGTGTCCAAAGATGGAGTAAGGATTGAACTTGAAATAATAGAAGCTATTCAAAAGGTAACTGCTCCAAGGAATATCAAAGGTGTGCAATATTTCCTAGGAAAGATCAATTTTGTCAAAAGATTCATTGCAAATTTTGCTGAAATTGTCAAACCAGTTATTAAGTTATTGAAGAAAAATGCAAAATTCCAGTGGAATGAAGAAGCTCAACTAGCCTTTGGAAAAATTAAGAAAGTAGTTTAGGAGGCCTCTGTTTTAAAATCTCCTTATTATAGTAAGCCCTTTTCTTTATTCTTATTTGCATACTTTCCTACTATTGCTGTTGTTTTACTTCAAAAAGATGAGGAGGGATTTGAACATCTTATTGCATTCTTAAGAAAATCTCTTCAAGCTGCAGAACTAAACTATGAAATGATGGAGATGCGGGCATATGATTTGGTAAAAGTTGTTAAATCATTCAGACCCTACCTATTTTTTGCTAAAGTACTTGCATAGGTACCTCATTCAGCAGTAAATGACATCCTTAATCATAAATGACTAGTAAGAGATGTAAATGGATTAATAGAATTTAAGAATTTAACTTAGAAATCTATATTACTAAATTTGTGAGATGACAAGGTATAGCAAGACTTGTGATAGAAGAAAACCTAGACTTAGTACAATTAAATAATATAGTAATAGAGGATTCAACAGTAACAAGTATTGAAAGACAACCCTTCTATGTTGACATCATGTATTACCTTGATAATGCCAAGTGTTCTGAAGTTATGACAGACAATCAAAGCAGGAATCTTGGATTACAAGATTTGAAGTACACCTTAGTTCAAGGAGATTTGTATTGGAAAGACATAAATGGTGTACTATTATTATGTCTAGATCAAAGCCAAGCTAGGAAAGTATTAGTTGAAATGCATGCTCTAGTATGTGGAGGACATTTTTCTGATAAGACCACTGCCCATAAGATCTTGAGGGATGGATATTATTATCCTATTCTATTTAAGGATGCTCATGCATTTGTCAGGAAATGTGAACCTTGCCAGAGGTTCTCAAATAAGTTAAAATTCTCAGGTTCCCTGTTATTGAACCTTGTTAGTGCTGAAGCACCTTTTGCAATGTGGGGTATTGATTTTATTAGAGAATTTTTAGAGAAATCTAGTGGAGGACACAGTTGGATTCTTGTTGCCACTGATTATTTACAAAATGGATAGAAGAAATTCCCACCAAGAAAGCAACTAGAAAAGTGGTAACTGACTTTTTATTGGAAAACACTCTAACGAGATTTGGTGTCCCTACAAATTTAGTGATGTATAATGCTATGTGCTTTAGACCAGATGAAATCAAGTAATTTTGCAATGAATATGGGATCATAATGTCTTATTCATCCCCATATCATCCTTAGGAAAATGGCCAAGTAGAATCCAACAATAAAAGCATTTTGAAGATTTTGAAGAAGACCCTAGAAAAGAAAGAAGAGCTTGGCACACAAAATTAAAGCTGGCTCTATGGGATGATAGAATAATAGTGAAGAAGGCAATAGGAAAAACACCTTTTGAACTTGTATATGGCTTACAGTCTAGAATGCCTATGACCAATTTATTATCTGTATACAAGTTTATTCAAGAAGAAGAGTTAGAAATGTCTAACCCAATGCAAGATAGGATAATGCAGTTAGTAGAGCTTGATGAAGTCAGAAGAGAAAGTAAAAAAGAGAACATAAAATTGCAAAAGAAAATGAAGTATCTTTTTGATAAGAGAGAAGGTAATAGAAAAATTTTTCCTGGTGATTTAGTACTCTAGTGGAATGTGAGAGTTGAAGATAAACAAAAGCACAAGAAGTTTCAATATTTATGGCTTGGTCCCTTTATTATTTCTCAGAGCTTTGGAAAAGTTTCCTATCTTTTAAAGAACATGGACGAACAAGAATTTGAGTTGCCAATGCATGGGCAATTTTTAAAACCTTTCTTCAGTTGAGAATGAGAGTTTCATGCACAGTAAATTTTGTAATATATGTATAGGTGTGTTTCTTTCTGTTGTGTGTTTCCTTTCTGTAGTAGGTTAGTGAGTGTAGTTTTTTGTGTGGTCTACAACCGAAGATCTATGGTTATTGCATTAAACTTGTATTTAAGAATCCTCGGATAGAGCCACTATTGGTTATTTTTCCAGTTTTGTAGCTTGCCAGAAATTTTTTGAAGTTCTTAGTCATATCCATGCCTAAAAGTTGAAAATCATGTCTAAAGTTGTCAAAGTGCCTCTGCAAACAATGATCTTCAAGCCAAAAATCAAGAAAGAATGAAAAAACCTAAGCCCTAGGTCAAATTTTCATACATATATGAGAAAAGCCTTAGTTCAGTAAAATCCTTTCTATTTTGTTGTTACTTTTTCAGAGAAACCTGACCACTTAAGTCATGTGCTTATTTTATGTTATTTCATTTAGGTCGTGTTGTCTCATTATAATTTAAGAATATTCATTTTCTTTTCGAGACTTGGTGATTTCCTTTAAGTCAGGTTGTCTCTATGAAAAAAGACTATGCTTCCAATCCTTATGATATTTTACGCAAGTTGTAGATGTAGATCTTGATACTATGATTGGTGGATAATCTCTTTGAAATACCAAAGTTAAATAATTTCTTTGGCAACCTCGAGTCTACTCAATCGCACTGTCTCGAAAGATGATCAGAGTTGCAAGTTGAGTTAAGGTTAGTTTCATGCAATCACATTATCGTGAATAGAAATGTGAGTTGTCAAAAGATATGAGATTTAGTGATAGTCATGAATCTAAAGTGAAATCCTATGGTGGTCGTAAAGTCTCAATGAACACTCATGAGTTAAGAAATGTATAAGTGACTTCGAGTTGGCTCAGTCACGGTGTCTTGTAATGAAACCAAGGTTAAAAGGGTAGTTAAAGTCCTTTAGTCAAGTGATCTCTTTTAAAATCCATCATTGAGTTAAAGATAAAGAGATTAAGTGAGTGTTTTCAGATAATGATAGATCTTATGGCCACCATGAATTCGTGATGAAAAGTTGCAGATAGATAAAAGATAAAGAGATATCGCAAATGCCATCCAATTTAAAAAGGATCTAGTGGCTGGCTTTAAATTGTGAAAGAAACCATGAGTTAATTAAATCTTAAAGCGAAAGAGAGATTCAATAAGTCATGATGTGGCAATAAGAACTATGGTGGAAGAAGAGTTTAGTTAAGTATAAGTGTGTTTTCAACGAGAAGATCTGAGCTATAAAAAAGAGAAGATCTTGTGGATAGCGTGTATTATCTTTCGAAGGTCAAAAAGTCAGAGAAATTCCAGAAATTCAGCGATGATAATCCATATTGAGACACATGGCTAAATCCTTCAAGGACTTGAGTTATTGGGAAGTCTTGAAGCAAACCTGAGGTAAAGATTTTGCTTCTGTGACATGGAGACTTCTTAATGTTGTGAAGTCACCAAGTAAATTACATTTAAGTGAAAATAAAATGAGATTATGCGTAAGTTGTTAGATTTAAAGGCAGATCTATGGTAGTCACAAAGTCTCATATGAGAAAGTAAAAGCACATAAAGTAAACAAGATTACATGTGGGCTGTCCAATTAAAAGGTGATCATGTGACAGTCACGTAATCTTGATAGAAACTTAGAGTAAAGGAAATATTAAAGAAACAAGGATATTAACACAGTCGCATAGTCTCTAAAGGGAACCTAAGCTGTAAGATAAGTTATTAAAGCCTTAGGCATGGAGTCTCAAAGAGAATAAGAGTTAAGTGATTTCATATAGTGATTAAGAGGTAGCTGTTGATCTAAAGGATGATTGGATGGTTGTTATTAAGTCTCAATAGATAAATAGAGTTAAGGGTAACTCTTCATGATAATGAGATCACACAGTCGCTGAAGAAAACCATAGTGAGATCAAGGTAATGTATGAGGTTTTCTCTATGCCATGTTAACAAGTGACAGCTAATAGGAATGAAGAAGTTATGACAACATGTTTTAAATTATTGCTGAGCTATTCTCAAAGAGCCAATAGAATCAAATCTTGATCTCTTTCTGAATTTAATAAGGTTTTTATAAGAAAATTCATCATTTGAAATTGATCATCTATTAGTTTGAAATGCCACAACTAGGAGCTAGAATTGTTTTCACAACACACAGAAGTAAAGACAGAATTAGAAATTCATGAAAGAGATTGGTGCATTAATAGGTATTACCATTATTATTTTCATCTTACCAATTTCCAAGAATCATGAGCTTAGAATTGGCATGAGTAATTAGCATTTTCAGTGAGAAAAAAGTTATCAAGGCTTATAGAGTGAACAAAGAAGATTTCAGTCCATAATCTAGAGTGTGATTTTCAGTGTTGAAGATTTGAAGTGATTTACAGTGAAAAGTGAGGGTTTTGAAAATATTTGTTTCAATATCGATAAAGAAAGAAGCTAATTAGTGACAATACACACTAGACAACATGATCAGAGTAGTAAGTGTTGCTTCTACCAGTGGAAAGAGTGGCGAAGATGAGGAACTTAAAGGGAAGAGAAACTATTCAGAAGAATTCATCCAGCTGCTCCTGGGCTCCAATTAGGGTAAAAATTTAAATGATGAATATTTAGGAGATAATTATGCATACATTAGAGATTCCAAGACACCAAAATATTCTATTTATCATTTATTCAATTATTTCTATGAAAATAGTGAAGGCCCTATACCCATATCTAACCCCCGGACCAGTGGATTAGCTAAGTTTGTTGTCCTTGATGTATTCATTGATGTGGACTTGATTTTAGAGTTGGCTAGTAGGTATGATATTGTCTCAAAGACCATCAAGAAGGATGATAGCACTGTTTTGGTAACCCTAGATCAAGCTTCATTCATGAAATCTTTTGATATCTATAACCCTCATTCCACAGAAATAAACTTGAAATCCCTAGCTGCCAAATATACTAGAGAAGTTGGTATTGTATCCAAGTTGATCTAGGCCCACACACCAAGGGGAACTAGAAAATACATTTCCCCTATTCCAAGTGATCCATCGCCATACTTCTATAAAGACCTATCTTTTTACATGAAATACATATCCTATGCCCTATGCAGAGTCTTAGGTGTAGATAGTGGAAGGGAAAGGATGTCATCAGACATGTTGATGATAATTTTGGAGTTGTAGAGCCCGTATGTAAGAATTGATTAAGATTGCATCCAGTTTGTAATAGATAAAATACATAAAGGATTCATTGATATTCAGAACAAGGTAGGAGGCCCTAAGTTCCTACAGTACTCATTGTTGATGCATCTTATCATGTTTTAAAACTTCAATATTATGAAACAATCTAATTTACAACTCAGAAGATTCTATCATGGAAAAAGTAACCCTGTGCAATTATAATTAAGAGCATGGAACTAAACTTCTAGGGAACATGAGTTTTGTGCATTTGAGAATTGGGTAGTTTACCCATTGTTGAGTTATTTAGGAGTATAAATGACTAGAATTCCACTGAAGGTGCTGCAATTATTGAGACCTTGTCAATTTGTTGATAAATGGAATGGTGATCATAACTAGGGTGACTTGTATTGTCACCAAAATTTTACACTAATCAAAGTATATGGTTGTTTACAAGAACCACATATCTTGCCCTATAGAGTACCACCTATAATTTCAATAATGGAGTTTTTGTGGCAGCCTATGTTAACAGATAGAGAGCACCTAACCTCACATAGAAAATGAACCTTAACACCAAGGAAATTCATTGCCTTAGATTTTACAAATTGAAAGAGGGCCTATGACCCTGTCAATGGATGGTTTAGGTACTACAGGATGAATGTTTCCCTATACAAATATATTGACATAGAAGGATTTATAGAAAGTGCCAAGAAACTCTTGACACCTACCATTCCCATCACCAAAAGGCATCGGCCCTGTGAAGAAGAAGATTTGATCAGAAACATCCTTTAAGAGGATGTAATTGCAGAATATTATCAAAGTATCATGATTTAATGGATTCAGAGCAGAAATTGAAGTGGAAAGGGATCTCATTTGGTGGATTTTTCCTAGGCATGCCCTATTTGCAGAGATTAGAGAAAATTATTGAGTCACATAGCTTGCTCAGTAATCAAATTGAAGATCAGATTGATGATAAGGACATAGGTCCCAATAAATAATCATCATCAAAATACAGTAGTAGCTACTCTATCCATAGTCCACCACCCCATGATCAGCCACCTCATAATGAGGAAAATATTATTGACGTGACAAAATCACATGTGGCAGAGGTGGATGTAGAGCCTCCCCAAAAGAAGAAAAGAGTAAAAGTAAGGGAGCCCTCTGTTGCAAAGACACTCAAGAAGAAAAAGGATGGAATTTATGCCCTATTCACAGAGACCAGTGCTTATGATCATCAACTAAGGAAGTTGATAAGAGAGGAAAAGAAAAAGAGAGAGGATACTAATGACAATGTGGAGATGCATCTTATCTTGTGCCAAGATGAAAGAGAACTACAACAAGAGGATTTTCTAAAAGATGATGAGTTCATCAAGACTAAGGATTTCAAGGAATTCCTTATATGGAATAAGAAAGAGAAAGTTGCAGCAAAATTGAAATCACAAGGAGGAGAGGCTATTACAAGTGAAGCATTACAAGCTCTCCAAGAATATGACCCAGAGTCTAAAAAAATTGACTCCTGATAAAGCTAGGCAACTTGTGAAGTCCAGTGGTATGCACCTAGTAGAAGAATGGGACTTGGCTTCAAATTTTATAAAAGATCAGATTAGAAGGCAGTTTGATGTCAAATTTTCTACAGAGACACAAATAGGAGAGATGATAAAAGGGTGTGGCTATGATTCTAAATCTCAATCCCTTGCAATGTGGTCTCTTTCTCCTAAGAATTAAAATCCATCACTAATTAATGTTCAAGAGAAGATGGAAGGAGACAAGATAATATGGTCTGTACACAATATAGTAGACCTTGAAATATCTCATGCATTGACCCATTTTGCTCACTTAAATGAGGCAAAGGCAATAGAGATGTTTAATAGATATCAGAAGTTATTTGATAAAACAAGCCTGATTGCCAAGGATAGTTAATTACATTTGATGAAGATTAGTGCAATGGAAAAGAATATTGCATACCTAACATAGAAATTACAAGAGATGCCTGAGGTTGCCCCTGTTGCACCTAAAGAAGGAACATATGTTGAGATCGAGACTGAAGATACAGGGTATGCTACAGCAGAAACAAAGCAAGTAATTAAAGATCATAATGAAGTTGTTTTGGGACCCTTAATGCAAGTTTTTCAACATAGGATAGATATTTTAAAGGATAAAGTTGATATAGTTTATGGTGCTTATGATAAATTGCCAGGCCTATAGATTGAAGTGAATAATTTTGTATCAATTTTGAACCCCTACTATGCAACATGGTTAGTTAGAACTGGGCTATTTGAGAAATTAGCATCATTGCAACCATTGAGATCAGATCTACCAGAAATTGTAACCCAGGTTTGAGAAGAGATAGAAGAAATTGGGGTGACCTTGTCCTTTTCAAAGGCAAGGCAAATCAAATTAAGGCCAAAATTAATATTTTTGGGCCTAACTACAATAGATTTGTGCCATCAATTAGATGAGAAGATAATCAAATCAAGCCACTAGGAGTATGGAGCACAAAATTTGATGCTGTATTACCTAATAAAGAGGTATATATTTTTGACAATGGAAAATTGGATATGGAAAGATACAATGAGATCTCAGATGAGGCCTTTAAGGAAGAAACAAATTTAAATAAATTCATAGCAGATGTCAAGAGCATTACATATGCTCGGTGGGAAAGGCGGAAGAGACAAATGGAGAATATTCAGAAGTTTGATTGGCCAATAGAAGATGATGTAATAGCATGGGATGTTCTTACAAAACCCAATAAGAAAAAGCCTTCCACTGTTGACCTCATTATTATTGATGAAGAATAGGAGAACACCTAGCACCTGCTCTTTGAGCACAATGAGGTTAGTCATCTTGAAGACTAGTGTAAATTATCTTGTAATGGTGGTCATTAGGTCTCGCTACAAATATTTGAGGCTATCCTGAACACATACAGACAAAGGTGCCAGTAATAAAAAA
Organism: Thuja plicata; assembly: GCA_018584345.1. NCBI lineage: Eukaryota > Viridiplantae > Streptophyta > Pinopsida > Cupressales > Cupressaceae > Thuja > Thuja plicata. The sequence goes on from MU221857.1 coordinate 688,640, forward strand.
AATACAAGATCAAATCAAATTTCATTCTTCATTTTTGTCCATCCACCGCTTGGTCTCTTCTTGTCTTTTGTCCTTTTCTATGTTTTTAGGGTTAGGTCTTAAATCATCTGAAGCTTGTTACATCCTTACTTCTTAAGGATTCCAAGATGGTTTTAGACTATATATAGAGCATATTGTAACTTTTTGAAGAATGATGGAATATAATTACAAGGCAGACTACAAAAAAAAATTTTGAGCCTCTGTATATTTTGGTCTATTGAATGTATTTTGAAGCAGTTAGACATTAATAAAATACATTGAAATCTCTATTTTATATTTGGTTTTGTCTCTTTTATCTATGTTCAAGATTTAATACATTTAATTTTAAGGCATTTAAATATATCAATTACAAGGTAATTGTGCAATCATTTGTGAGGTCCTTCAATGAAAGATCAATTCTTTTAGGTGATCCCAGAAAGATGAATATTGGTACTAAGATCTGATAAAAAAGTTGTAGGAGTGATTGGATCATATGTAAGGCATTCTATCTAGGTTGCATGTATTTTCATTAATCACCTAATTGTGGATTTACATTTGAGATTGACTCTATTTCCCATAGGATTAGGCACTAGTTTATTGTTTGGCAAGTAATTGTTCATCATCCAATATTTAAGACCAATCAATCAATTAAACTTCATTCATAAGAAAGCATATATTTGCAAGTAACTATATTATATATTATAAAATTCAGTTTGTTGATTCCTCCAAGAGAGAATCAATAGGTTTACCCTCCTAAGTTCATAGAACTATAAAAGGAAGAAGGATGAGAATCCTTAACACATTACTGTTTTCTATTGTCAAGATAATGGTTTCGCTTATTAAGATCTATATTAGATTAATCACAGTCATTTGCATAGTTTCTATTTATTGATACAGTAAAAGGTAATTAGAAATAAACTTAATCCACTATAATAGATATTGTAAATCAGTAATCATTTAAAGGTAATACCTGCCTGGGTCTGTGGAGCTCAAAAAAGAAGGAGGACATTATCCAATCCTCATCAATTAGGATTTTCTTACATATGGTAAATTGGAAATATACAACATCAAGAATTCATACTATTTTAACAGTTCTTGCAAGAAAAATCCCTAATAGCTTTAAAACTTAAGAAATGAAAACTGCATAATAACAATAGAAAAAAACTTGGATCCTTTCATTGGAATTAATGGGAAGTGTGTACTGAGAGGGGAGGGGTGAATAAGTACCTCTAAATTTTTTTTATCTTTTATCCTTTATCCTTTAAGTTATCAAATGTTTATCCAACCACCTGTTCTATACTATCCTAATGCAAGATATATCAATTCGTAAACTTAACCATACATGTGAACATTCATAGAAACATTCATGAAAGTAATTGACACATAACACAAGATATAATATCACAGAAAACACCTGTTAGGAAGTAAAACTGCAGTGGGGATGACACCCATAAATTCTTCACTATCTGCAGATTAGAAGGGGCCGGTTAAGGCTTACAATTTGATCACTTCTGATGATCTACCTAGTTAAGAGTATCGATGGAGACCTGTTAAATTCTACTCTATTAAGAGCTTTAGCAATACTTTTAAGTGTGTACTCGATTAAGAGATTTATAGTTGGACTGTTAAATCCACCTTCCTTGAAAGGATTTTTACACTTTGCTTCACTTGTTAGGATGATAGAAAATTACAATTTGACCTAGTGTATGCAATCTCCTATTGCCGATTATAGATCCATTTAAGTTTACATGAATATTTATATCACCTAATGTGATTGAATAATACCTTTGATGCTCGGTAGTCTTTGTTCTTGGTTCTTGCTAACCAAATTCACCTTTTTTTGTTCTAGTTCTTGAAAATTTCAATCTGATACATATATTTTCTCATAGGAATCATTCATCCTCTCCTTCATTCTCACATCATACATTAATTAATGATTGCATCATCTATTTATAAGATAACTGACCTAATCAAGGTTCACGTAAAACAATGTTAACTCTAAGATCACAAGTTTAGCACTTTACCTTAATCTCCAAGTCTATGTTTTAAATTAGTTAGACTAATTAAAGAACTTACATTCATGTTTCTTGTCCCTAAATAAATGGTTTTAAAAACAAATCAAGATTCTATAAATAGAATAAGACTATTTTATCTGACGTGGAAGTCAGATCCACTTTTTGTGGGTTGCAACTGACTTTCGGTTTCTATCAGTCAGTTATGCTTTGAATTCAGTTAGACATATTTTTTGTGTCCCTACTTCAACTATTTCTTGGGTTCCTCTATGAATTTTCTCTCAGTTTTCACTATTTTCTACTTGTCGGGTTCCACTTTCGGGTTCCTCATTATCCTTCTAACTTTGCATTTTTGATTTACACACAAAATTGTGTCGTCAGTTTTCTTTGTACTTAGAAGTTTTTGGTGATCTCTGATATCTGCATTTTCAATTTTCTCTTTGTCTTGTCTTTTGGTGTATGCTTACTGAAAGTGTTTTTTGCATACTAATGGAAAAATAATGTCATTAATCTCCCCCTTTAACATTAGTATAAAAAACTGATATGTGCAAAATACTGACAAAATGTTAAGTATGTACAACATATATAATCCTTAGTCATTTCATGACTCCCCCTATGTATATGATGGTATATCATTATTTTATCCTTTTTTGTAGTACTATATAGTTTCCTATCTGTAGATATCATATATTTTCCCCCTTTTTTGATATTAAGGACAAAGGTGTATACCTTAAAGTTTATCAAAAATGTGAGAGTGTGAAGACTTCACATCTTCCATCATCTTCTCCCATTGGTCCTTCAGATTCTCTAGAGAAATGGGCTCGAGTGTTATCCTTGAGTGCATATCATAGATTTTGTCTGCTAAAGACATCTCGGGGATTTCTATAAGTTGTTTTGCTGAACTATTATGTTGTTGAAGCAGTGTCAAATTTTGTAGAAGTCAAGCTTGGAGTTCAATGACCTCTTCCCTAAATTGTGTTTCTGCTTCCCACAGTTCTTTCTTTAACCTTTTTATTTCAATAATATTTTTATAATGCAACTTAATTGCATTTTCTCTAGTGGTTAAGCTTTTAGCACTATTAGCTAGATCATAATCTAACCTTTCTATGTTTTCACTATGCTCCTTAGTGAATTTCTCTAGTGTGCTTAGTTGTTGAATCAAGGAAATAGCTTCAGAAATAATAGGATCTAATTCACTTATGAATTCTGAAAGCTTTACCATGTTTACTGTCACTTCTTGGCTGATCTTCTCAACAAGATTTTGCTACTACTTATGCTCTTCTCTCTCTTCAATTGCCTTCTCTACATCAATGTTCTGTGTTGTAATGGATTCTATGAGAGTAGCTAGTTGATCAAGTATTGGTTTATTTTGATCAACATCAATGTCGAGTACAATCTGGTGCAATATGTCCCTATTTATTTCTAGTACCATGAATTCTCGGTGCCGCTTCCTTAGCTTCTCCTTTAATGCCTTCCTCTGGCATATTTTACTGTATTCTTTCAATGCTTCATAGTCAAGTGTGTTTGGATCACATTTGGGGATCTCAATGATTTCATCTAAAGTGACTTCCAACTTACTCTTTCTGGATTTCTTTTTCTTCTTTTGAGTTTCACTTGAGTGCAGAACCATAGCCATCTTCTCGGCTTTGTCTGTGGTGCTAGATGAATTTACTTGTGGTGTTGCCTCTTTTTGATATTTTGTTTCAGTGTCAGCTTGTCAATTTTCTGCAGAATTCTCCACATCAACCTTTACATTATCGATAGTAACTTTTTCAGTTTCCTCAAGAGTGATAGGATTAGGATCACTAAGAGGGGGGGGGGTGAATCAGTGATCTATCTATTATAACTTTTTCTTATTAACCTGAATCTTAACATTAATGCTTAAGTACTGAACTAAATATTAATGCAAGTAAGATAAACATACACAAATCATAACACCAAATATGATAATGGGGAAACCCAATGTAGGTGAAAGCCTTGGTGGGAATTAGTACCCATAAATATTCTGTACTAGTTTCGTATGATCCTTGTTAGAAGATCCTTCACCCTGTTAGGAGTTGTCTTTACAATGTATGAAGTACAGTGACCTTGTTAAGGGTCGGACCCTGTTAGGAGTCTTTTAAAATAATGTTAGGTGTGGTGGAATTACTATCCAAGGACTCACTATCCAAGAGCTCACTTCTCAAATGGTGAAAGCTACAACCTTCTAGATCTTCGATACACACTATATCTGCAAGGTGAACTACTGCTGTGACACTGCTTGTCTGATCAATTCTTTTTGTGCGTTGATGCTTTAACCTCTTGTAAAGAAATATAAAAATATTATCTTCACTCTAAAAGCTTCTACTTCAATATATATATATCATCAACATATGATAGATATAACTTTATTGTTTTAACACTCTACTCTTCTTTTCTTATCTCTGGCTTTCGCAACTTCTTCGATCACAAATGACCTTCTATAAGTACTTCCTCAAGGGACACAAAAATGTCAGATTTAGGAAACCTTTTACCATTTATCTTTATCACTTAACTAAGCATGCAATCCTTCATTAAGTCAGTGCAACATCAATTACAACTTCTTTACTTAAACTAAATAGACGCGTCTCTTCACACAGTTTGCTCCACCAAATTAGCTCTAACTTCTTTCTCTGAATGAATCAAGTCATGCACCTTTAACCACACATTATGAGATCACTAAAAATCACTAATCCAAAGGTTCAAGTCTTGAGGATAGGCTCAACCTCTATACCAAAACAATCTTTGTCAGCTCTTTCCATGATCTCTTTCTTGTTCTGGCATTCACTGGCTATACCTCTTCAACTGGTTGTATTTGTAGGATTTGAGAAACATGCAAATCCACAGAACCCAAATACACCTACATGAAAATGACCTGATACAAAGTAGAAGCACAAAAACAAAAAATTAGAACTCAGAGATGCTCAAAAGAAGAGTCACGATATCATTCTCTAAGTTATGAAAAAACATTACAAAGTTCAACCTATAAAGGTGAACAAACCCTAAAACAGAAATGCTAGGTTGCGCAATATAATTAATATAAAGTATTAATTATATGCACCTAAGAGATAGCTTAAGAAAAAAAGAGTAAGTTAACTAACTGATTACTCTAACACCCCCCCTTAAGTGAAGCTCACGAGGTAAGCTAACCTAGCATAGCTAAGAAAGCAGGAAATGGGTCTTGACAACAAGGCCTGATCAGGTACCCAATACAAGGAAATCTCTGTAAACCGGAGACAAAGGAGAAAACCCAGTGGGAAAAAATCCTCTCCAAAAAGAGATATAAAAGCAAGAAAAGACAAAAAGAATGACTTCAAGAGACTCTCTCAAAGCCAGTAGTACAATGTGTGCTGCCAACCCCCCTGTGAGAGAGGGTCGAGGCTCCAAAGCCCCCCCGGAATGAAAGAACCCCTGGATCAATGAACAAACCACCATGACTCCAATGCAAAGGAGTGAAAGGAAGTGGACACTGAAGAGGTGACCTTGAAAGATGAGGTGTCACAGGAAGGCCGAGCTGATGCTCAAAGGAGTAGACACGAGGATCCTGAAAGGGAATCCCCAATGTAAGAGGTATGACAAGTGTGCTAACACTGTCAGCAAGGAGGAGATGAATGTCCTCTATAGAGTCCTCAACAACTGCACCTGGTGGCACGATGGAAGGAGCTAAAGGGTCAAGCAGTGCTGAAGATGAATCCTACTAAAGAGAAAAGTACTCCTCAGGATGAGGTGTGGCAGTCACAACACTAGTCTCTGGAACAACACACAGGTTCAAGCGACCTGACTGCACTGCATGATGCTCTCTTGAAAGAGGAGAGATAAGCTCTGAAAATGGAGATGGTGGACCAAAGTGAGAGAAGGTGTAGAGATGGGTGGAATGATCAAATATCCCTATAGCAATAATGCCTCCTGTCACACTATCCCTGATGAAGGCTGAATCAGCCGTGAACTCAACTGTCTTCCCTGACCCATTGCATGTAATCTGATAAATTGAGAGAAGGTTTGCAGAGAGAGATGGAACATACAATACATCATTGAATGTGCCATCATGAATGCTGACCGAACCTGTCCCACAGACTATCTATACAGTGTTATTCCCCATGATAATATGAGGAATAGGAGAAGTCTCAAAAGAAGAGAACAAATCTTGAGAAGATGCCATATGGTGAGAAGCACCTGAATCCAGTATCCAAGGGACCTATGAAGGGGATGCAACAGATGCCTGTAATGCATGACCCTATCCAAAATCCTGTCCAAATGTCAAAGAAGAGGCATAAGACTGAAAAGCAGACCCCTGTGAGGTGAAAGAGGATAGAGAGGAAATATTGCTCTTCTGAAGGAGAGCTTGCAAATCTACAATCTATTTCTCATAGCCATCAAAACTCTTCTGAAAACACTGTGACTCATCATGGGTCCCCTTATGACAATAGGAACATGTAGGGTTTTGAGTCTTCTGTTTCTCCTTTTTAGAAGAAGATGGTGGGCCAGTAGAGTGCTAGGAAGAGGAATCAGATATCGGCTTTGGCTTCAGCTTCTGTGTATCCTGAGAGGACCTGGCAAGCAATGCTTGTGACTATGAACCTGTAAGAGAATCCATCTGATTGAGCTTGGACTTCTCACAAGTTAACCTATCACAGAAGGTCTCAAAAGAGGGCATAACATGACGTGCACCCAGTGCATCCATAGTGGAGTAGAAGGTAGAAGTGAAGATCTGATAAGGACTACGAAGCTTGGAGAGTATTAGGAAGATACACTCATCATCTGACTTCGTCTTTCCAGCAACCTGTAAAATAGATCAAAGGGACTTGAACTTCATCAGGAAGTCCTCAATTCTGGTGAATGAGTCAGGAGCCAAGGAGGTGAACTCTTCATCTATCTGGAGAATCCTGAACTGATCCATGGTGCCAAACAAGGTGGAGAACTTGTCCCACATATCCCTCGGTGTAGTCAGACCATCCAGGTGGAAAAACAACCCATATAAAATGTTCATGGCAATGAGGCCCATTGCCTCATCCATCCTATTTTTTTGGATAAGCACCTCATAAGGCCTTTGAAGAACTGGTTGAGCCGCATCCATGCAGGACCATAAACCTCATGACATGAGGAGTCTGGTCATGTGTGGCTTCCATGTGTGATAGTTATGTGGTGTCAGCCAGGCCACAGAGGGGTCCGACATTAAGAGAAGAATAAGATGGAAGTAGAAGGGTCAAGTTCTGAAAGTAAATAACAAAAAGAAACAAACCCCCCCCACAATGTATGATTCTAACCCCCGTACGACAAAGAACCAATAACTGAAAGCACAAAGAAAACTAGAGAAAAACCTGAACACCGGATGTAAAGTAGAAGGGAAAATGAAGCCTCTACTTCAACACTAAAAATAGGAACTCAAATGGCTGAATCAGGAAACCAAACCAGCATCATTGCGTCTGTCTCAAAAATACCTTTTTGATGATATAAGATACTTGTGTTTTTGAGTCTGTTTGCTCAAGTTACGAGCAAAAAACCAACAGGACCCTCAAAGTGCATGCTCGCTGGAAAAAACCAAGCCCTGCCTTAAAATTGACGGTCGTTTGGCCATCGGCTAACGTCCTGGTGACATCAGCTGACGTCACTACCGGTGTTGGGCAGAAGCCGGGTGGAGGCCGGGCGGCGGCCGAGTGAAGGCGGGGCGCTGGAGGTGCTTGAGCGGAGGCCGGGCGGTGACTGGGCGCCGGCTGGTGGCAGTCGAGCCGAGGTTGGGCAGTGGCACGCCGGTGCAGCAGCCAGCGGCAGAGGCTCTATGGTGGCACGCAGGTGGCGCAAAAAATTCTACACTGCAGACATTTTTTTTAAACACAAAAAATCATTGAAAAATTATTTTTTTAAAATTATTTTTTCAAAAAATTTCTCGTTTTTCATGTCTGTACGGCCCTAGTAGGCCAAATTTTTTTTCCCTGTGGTCACAAAGGCCAAAATAGTTGAACTTTATATATTTTTTGACTCTCCCAGGCCTTTTGAACGCAATGGCGGAGTCTGTTTTTTTTCAAATGACTCTAGAAAATGGCACCTCCTTCAAAGTGACAGAAAAAACCCTAGAGAAGCTGTGGCTGTCGTCTTCAAATCGTGGCTTCAAAAACCTTCGATCAGGCAGCAACAAGGTGGCTCTGATACCATGTAGGATTTGAGAAACATGCAAATCCATAGAACCCGAATACACCTGCATCCAAATGACCTGATACAAAGTAGAAGCACAAAAATGAAAAAGCAGAACTCAGAGATGCTCAAAAGAAGAGTCACGATATTATTCTCTAAGTTATAAAAAAACATTACAAAGTTCAACCTATAAAGGTGAACAAACCCTAAAATAGAAATGCTAGGTTGCGCAATATAATTAATATAAAGTATTAATTATATGCACCTAAGAGATAGCTTAAGAGAAAAAGAGTAAGTAAACTAACTGATTACTCTAACAGTATCTTCTTCATACTTGCACATCTAATCATGCTCTCTTATAATTAGAATGAATACATACTAAAAATATTATCTTCAAAGGCACATGCCCTAACTCAGTCGTATGCACATGCACTAATGCTCTGTTCTTTTGGTACTCTGCTAACTATCCAGTCTTCTATACTTAGCCAATTTCTAATCTTCTGATAATGTGTGCTGACTCCAACACTTCATATGACTTTTTTTCCATAATGAAAACACTAAATAGATTCATATACACCATTATACTCAACTTTCCAACAATCTCCCCCTTTATCATTAATGGCAACAAAGGAATATGGCGAAGTTACCATCTGTACTCTTATACAAAAACTCTCTATCTTATATCTCCCTCTTATCATATACCAAACTCTATATTCTTCATACTCTACTCCCCCTTTGAAATTAATGACAAAGGTGCTCAAAAACACTTCTATGTACTTACTCAGCATACACATCTGGATATGCAATCTACAACTTCTCAATCTCTTTCTCCCAAAATGCAATCAGTGAATTAACAATCTGTAGATGGGTGCATAATGCATATTGTAGCTTCTCCATCTTCTCCAAGTCTATGCTAGGACCTTGATCATATGAGAGAATCTATATTCTATTAGTTTACTCCCCCTTTGATATTATCTTCTCTGCCTTTTGCTGCAAACTCTTTCAAGGATGCTTGACCAACCTTGACTGAACTAAGATGAAGTGTAAAGTTGCTAACCAATTCACTGAGCCTTTTCTTCATATACTTCTCTTCTACAATATCTGATTTATTTTTCATGACTCCTTTAGATTACATACTCCCCCTTATCTATTTACTCCCCATGAGTCTAAGTCTGTTATGGGTGTCAAATTTGACAAAAATAATGATGAACTATCCATCACTTCAGTCTTCTCTTTTCTGTGATATCTTAAATCAATATATCTTCTTGCTGATATAAAGACTCTCAGCCTCTTGAGTACTCATTAATGTTTCTTCAAACTTGTCTAGATTAATATCCATTACTACCATTTATACTTCAACATTATCAACCACGAATGTATCCTCCATGTCCTTGGTCATGGGCGCGCAAAATCTTGTGGACCTGTCATAATAGTTTTATCTGCTTCTTCACATGATATTTCAAATTGTATCTTCAATCAATTCTTCTCTTACGTGAACACTCTTTTGTTGTATTTACACTTAGATGATCAACAATAAGTATGCACTTCCAAGGATAACATCAGGTTAGCTTCAAAAAAATATCTGCAATGGCTATACTGATACTCTCACATAGAACACTGCTCAACAAGATTTTGACCCATTTCGCTTCATGAAATTCATGCGCTGAAGCATGCTGATAAATCACTTCCGAGATGTATCAAAGAGTTTCTTGATATCAATCTCTGCTGAAGACTATAATTGTGGCACTTTGCTATTTGACTGCAAGTTCTCCTTTGATTATCCAACCACTTACTAGATTTCTAAGTAAGTTTTCAACTAATTTCCAAAATGACGTGTCTGTGCTTGGGCTTCGTTTCAAACTCGAATGACTTTGATTACCAAATAAAGATTATCAATCTCCTCTCCTCACTATTGAGAACAACTGTAATGCATTAACAATACAACTGCTAGGGCTTCTATGATCTCCAATCATTAATTTTGATCGCAAGTGAGGATTTGGTGATTTCAAAGTAGACTTCCACCATTAATACTTGCTGTGTAGACACAGAAAGAAACTATAACTTCCGTTCTTGTTCCTAATAATAATTTAGACCATGTTCTCTTACATACTACATCACAATGTCACCAAAAAATTGTAATCCAAGGCACATACTCAGATGGTGATTATACCAGCCACACAGGGGTTTAGAGATTATCAAGCTCGCCCTATGACCATGAGGGTTATCTAACCAGAAATAGGAGATGCATCCATAGAAGATGCATCTACTACACTATTAACATTGTTATCCTTCTTTACTTCTACCCATATTTTCTCGTATCTTCTGTAGCTTTCACAAATTTGATTTCTCCTGCCTCATCCCATAATGAATCTTCTAAATTTTTTGGGCTTTCCTGTCTCTACGCTCTAGATCTACAATTCTTAGAGATGTGTCTAGCTTTTCCACATGAGTGACAAATGATAAGAGGTTTGATGTTGTTATTCATCATGTTGCACTGCTTGACTGTATGTCCATTGTAATTACATATCTAACATGTAATTTTCTGAGGGTTTCTAGCATTTTGCTGAGGATAACTTCTTTGTTTTTTCTAATTCTGATTTCTTTGATTATTCTGATTCTTGTTCTTCTGACTTTTTTTACAATTCATATCTCTATGACCAAATTTATTGCATGAATAACAGTAACCATTGAAGGGTCTTACCTCTTTACAATTCCTTGTAATATGTCCATCCTTGTTACAGGCATAACAAGTACGATCAACTAGCTTGCATTCATCCTTAGGTTGTTCAACATTTTCTTTAGTATAATTTCCAATCTCCTTAGTATCTGTGATGTCCTTTGGTGCTTTCATTTTTTCTCACATGGCATCAATCTGAATTTGTGCTTCATTGTATCCTACACCACTGGTATCTCCTTTAACCTTTTGAGCATACAACTGTGATTCTATCAGATCCTTGCTTGTGTGTAACTTGTCAATATGATTCTTTGCTACAATAAATTCAGATTCCATCATATTTTTGTTGTTTCTTAGCTCCAAGATTTCCATGTTTGATTTTCTGATTTCTTCATCTAACTGCTTGTTCACTTTGACTTGATCATAATAGGCGTCCTAATTTTTACATAGATTTTCATCTAATTCTTCAATCTGATCCTTTAGAGATGAATTTTATTCATTTAACCTTTTGAATAACTCTCCCAAATCATTTTAAGAACAATTCTTTAGTTCTTTTTTTAGTTTCTTGATAAGTATTTGCATGCCATTAACTTTTAGTTTAAGATCTTCATTTTATTTTTCAGATGTGTCAAGTTCTTCAAGGGCTGCTTCAAGATTCTTTTTTAGGTGTTTCATTTCTTCCTTTTCCATGATCTCATCAAGTGGTTAAACTTATTTTCTGAAGACCAGAGCTCTGATACCAATTGATAAGATAAGGATCACTGAGAGGGGGGGGGGGAATTAGTGATCTATCTATTATAACTTTTTTCTTATTATTTTGAATCTTGACATTAATGCTTAAGTACTGAACTGAATATCAATGAAATTAAGATAAATATACACAAATCATAACACCAAATATGATAACAGTGAAACCTAATGTAGGTGAAAACCCCAGTGGTAATTAGTACCCACAAACATTCTGTACTAGTTTCTTATGATCCTTGTTAGAAGATCCTTAACCCTGTTAGGAGTTGTCTTTACAATGTATGAAGTACAGTGACCTTGTTAAGGGTTGGACCCTGTTAGGAGTCTTTTAAAATAACCCTATTAGGGGTGGTGGACTTACTATCCAAGGACTCACTATCCAAGAGCTCACTGCTCAAATGGTGAAAGCTACAACCTTCTAGATCTTTGATACACACTATATCTGCAAGGTGAACTGCTGCTGTGACACTGCTTGTATGATCAGTTCCTTTTGTGTGTTGATGCTTTAACCTCTTGTAAAGAAATATAAAAATCTTATCTTCACTATAAAATCTTCTACTTCAATATCTATATCATCACCATATGACAGATATAGCTTTGTTGTTTTAACACTCTGCTCTTCTTTTCTTATCTCTGGCTTTCGCAACTTCTTTGATCACAAATGACCTTCTATAAGTAATTCCTCAAGGGAAATGAACATTTTGGCTTTAGGAAACCTTTTACCATCTATCTTGATCACTTAACTAAGCACACAACCCTTCATTAAGTCAGTACAACATCAATTACAATTGATTTACTTAAACTAAACAGACGAGTCTCTTCACACAGTTCGCTCTGCCAAATTAGCTCTAACTTCTTTCTCCAAATGAATCAAGTCACACACATTTAACCACACATTATGATATCACTAAAAATAACTAATCCAAAGGAACAAGTCCTGAGGATAGTTGCAAATTCTGTACCAAAACAATTTCTGTCGACTCTTTCCATGATCTTTGTCCTGTTCTGGCATTCACTGGCTATACCTCTTCAACTGGCTATATCTTCTTCATACTTGCACATATAATAATTATCTCTTATATTTAGCATGAATACATACTTACAAGATTATATTTAAAGTTACATTCCCTGACTCATTCGTATGCACATGCACTAATGCTCTATTCTTCTGGTACTCTACTAACTGTCCAGTCTTCTGTACTTAGCCAATTTCTGATCTTCTGATAATGTGTGCTAACTCCAACACTTCATATGAATTTTGTTTCCATAATTACAACACTAAATAGAGTCATATACACCAATATAGTCAAATTTCCAACAAGGAGTGCCATCTTTGGGTTTTCCTCCTTCATCGGTGTCCTTAGCTTCATCTTCCATTTTCTGTCCATCCTTCTTAGTGGTGTCTCCATCTATTTTCTGTAAATTTCCTTCTACAACCTTATCAATTTTAGTTACAATATGAGTGTCTCTGATTTCATTCTCTTCATCAATGTTGTCTTGCTATCCTTCATCCCTTGCATCCTCAGAAATGCTTGTATCTTTGTCAGGTGACTTGTCTATTTCTTGAAGAATATTTATGGCTTGCATCAATATTGGCATGTTGCCTGGTATGTTCACCTATGAATTATAAAATGTTGTGTCTTTCTCATCAGTCTTGTCCTTTGTAATAGTGAAATCTTCATCCTTTTATATTTCTTTTGTTGGGTCATCGGTTATGTTAATGACTATGTTGTCCATTGTGGTGTCCGGTCATATTTCATCTACAACTTCCACATTCTTGTTGATGGTTGTGTTCATTTCTTCTTTATCTAACTCAACTGATGTTTCATCTTCTACATCTTTGATTATGATGTGTTCTTGAGTTGCTTGATTGTCATCTTGTTGTTGTTGTTGTTCTTTTTTGGGGCTAGCTTCCTCAATAGGTCTATTGAGTATTTCACTCCATTTTTTTTGACTTTCTTGTTCAAGCTCTATAAGCCTCCATTCAAGAAATTTGTAGGCTCTCAACTTGGGTGAGAAATCCTTTTTATGGTTCTCCATTATCTCATCAATTTCTTCCCTCTTGGATTCAAGTGGCATAAGAGAAACAAGTACTCTTTCCCTTATCTCCTTCTCATTCTTTAATGCAAATGACCATCTCGCATATAATGTATCCAAGAGATCCCTTGGTACATTATTACATTTGAATTGAATTGGTACATGCTTGAATTTGTACATATTTGCAATGATGGCATCTTCAACTTTGTTTTGAGCTTATGGATCCAGTTTTAGCCATCTTCTTATCTTAGAATCTGTAATAGATCCTGAATTTGTAATAAATTTTCATACCTCATCAATGCTTTCTAGAGCCTTAATCTTTTCTTCTTGAACACCTTCATCTTTTTTTGTGTCCTCAATGTCTTCCCTTGTTTGAATGAACCTTCTTCTCTTTGATGACCCTCTTTTCTGTGTGGCTAGTTTCCTCTTGTAGGTTCTAACTTTTCCTTTCTTCAAGGGTGATGGACTTGAGTCCTTAGCTATTTGGCTTCTTTCTCTTAAAGAAAATGTGGTTCTTTCCTTCTTAGCTAGTGGAGGAGGTGGTGAATCTGACTATGTGTCCTCAGAGTCATTCTTTTCTATAGATCCACTAATGGGTGACTAGTCTTCGATCTCTTCCTCCTTTTCAGCTTCTTCTTCCTGTTTGGTTTCTTCTTCTTTTACCGACAATATTTTCTTTAGATTCTTGACCATTTTATCCTTTTTCCTATCAATTTTCTTTACAACCAGTCCAAATTTGATTCTTGATTTGGCCTCCTCATAAGTTCCAAACTTTGGTTGTTTCTTGTCTAATGGTTCATTTATCAATACATGAATTGCCTTGGATGCTTGATCAATATTTACCTCATATTCCAGAGGTTGGACCCAAGCTGTCCTTGGTATAGTAGGTTTTATGTATGTGTGGTCAGTGTCAGCCATAAAACATATATCATATTTGAATTTCTCTATAAGTTGCTTAGGGATCCTAACCCTTTTCTACATTCAGTCCTTGAATCCTGCAAAGTACTCATCCATGATTGTTTCAAAGTTGTCTCCCAGTGATGTTATGTATTCACTGATTCTCATGGTGACTGGTTTTGTGGTATCCCATTTTACATCTCCTACTGATGGAAATTTTTCTTGAAAGTAAAATAAAATGCACATGATAAGGGATCCAAACTTACATGTATTTGTCTTAGTGTTTGTTATTGTCCTCAAGTTTTCTTCTAACTATTTCAGTAGAAGTGTCGAAAGATCCAATTGAGTACCTTTCTTTATAATATTGTATGTTGTATCTACTACACCGGATGCTATGTTGTTCATCCTTCTTGCTTGGAAGAATTTATAACCTATAACACATGCTCCAAATTTAAGTTCATCATCAGTTATAGAACATACCTTCAATCCTCTTCCATCACACTTGGCACCTGTGTTCTTCTCAATCTCAGCCTTGGGTGGGTGTTTCAATGCCTTTACCTTCTCAGTTATAGGGTAACCAAGTGACTACATGGATAACATCTCGGGTTATCATCTTAGGCTCATCCAGCCATAGCTTGTGATTGTGTATTCAACTTAGTACTAACTAAATCCACTCTATTTTGAATGCCTTTGGGAATAATAGGGCATTAGTGAGCCCTTTCACCTGTATGTGTTTATGTTCATCTTTTATGGATCCATCTTCATTACACAGCTTCTTGTAAGTTTGTTCCACCTCTAAATCACCAATTTATGCAATATTGCAGTGGATGTAAGCTTGCACATCTTCGACGAGCAAAACCCTAGCTGGTATTTGCGAGAATGCTCTAGCATTGTCGAGTTGTGATGCAACCTCAGGGAAAATCTTGTAGTGAGGTTCCCCACATGTAGAGTTCTTGTTGAGTTTAACCTCATCCTTCTTGATGTTCTTCTATTTGGTGGTTCTTGAGGTTGTGGCCATTGTTTTAGAGAAATTTAGGGCTTTCTGAAAAATGTGTAAACAGATTTCTCGGTTGTCATAGAAACTTATTGTTTACATGTCACGCCCCGCCAGGGAACCCAAGAGGACAAGCCAACTAAATACTAAGAGATGTGAATATTTTTTTTTCAATGAAATATTATAAAATAATCTAAGTCCTCTCAGTTTCCCTAACACTACTATACAAGCAACATAATCTAATCTATTCATTTAAACATTAAGGCATTGATTAATTAATATAAGCTTACTAAATCACTGATTTACTTTTAACATTAAGTTCCAAGTATAATCCTACAATAATTCCTAACATATTTACATGAACTACATGATTTATCCTCTAATTAAAATTGTGTCATTAATTACACTATTCATTAAACATTCAAGTGAGAGATAAGCATTCAATAGGTAAGCAATACCCTAAATACTTTATTATTCCATATGCGTTTGAGGTACATAGTAAACATACTCCAATATTTAATTCTATAGCTATATTACTCATTGATTCATTAATTCATAATAGTTTTCTACAACTTTACATCAAGAGATATCATAATAATTCATAAATACATTATTTCATACTAAGTCTAAGATCATTTCTTGGATACCAAAAATTAATAAAAGATACGTGAATAAATACCCTTAACCATTATCTTTTCATGTTCATAACATACAATATTTTCCCTTTCCTTTTACCTGGATCTACCCATTCCCTTATACATTTCTTGATTTAGATTGATATACATCATATCATATGATATAATTATTCCCTTACAAGAGCTTAAAATTACAAGAATGTGCATGCATAATTACATCTTTTCATATACGATAAGAAGTCTTCAAAATTGAAAATCTAGAAAGGACAGGAGCCAAGAACATCCATCTGACCATGAAAAGTACCTTGATATAATAAATATTAACCACCCAACCATGTGGATCAAAAAATATTCCACTCCCCCATTCTAGGAGACAGAGATCAAGGTCCACACAAGAAGGTAACAACTAGGATACCCCTAAGGTGATGGTAGCCCTTACCAAAACATAACACAATAGAAAACACAAGAAGATAAAAAGGACCCAAAAGGGAGACAATCACATTGGTAGGAACTCTAAGCCACAAGCTAGGTGAGTGTCATCACATAGCCCTCACCCCTTGAGTTACCCTGGTAAGCCACTCTGGGCCCCAACCCCCAATTAGGCACATGCGGAACCGGACATCTCTCATAGGGACAAGACTGTTTGATTGTGCTATCACAATAGAACCTTCTCCCACTCCCATTTGTAGCCTATAATAGCACTATCGGTATGGGTGAGGCTTATCTTAGTTAATGTGTAGTACCCTTCTCACAATTTATTAATGTTTTCACTTGATTAAACAACTCACAAGTGGGTTACCCTGGTACTAGCAACTTATGGCCCTGGCCCCTCACTGTGAGCCACTCACCTAGTGTTCTTAGGTTCCCTACCTCAAAAAAACACATCAAAAGATCATAATAAACCCACATTATCATTTGTGATTGAGAATGGAAGGAGCAGGAGTTGGAGAGAAAGGGTAGGCAAGAGGGAATTTGAAATCCTGCAATGGCGAGAAATGTGATGCTAGAGGAAACCTGGCATCTACTGCTACAAGAGATCAACATACTATGGGAGGATCAATAGAGGAGGGCTCCACAAAAGATTCAGATGATGTCAAGGATCCTCCTTTCCGAGATGGTGGGCCAGGAGAAAGCTCATCTAAAGGTGTCTTGACTGATCAAAATAATCATGCTTCAAACATGAATCTTCTCAATGGTAGCTGGTCATCATTATTTGGGATCAAACCTTTAGGAAAATATTCTTTTCCTAAAATAGGTAATATTTTAGACACCAACAAGGGATTTTTTGGCATAACCATCCCTGATCCCCTTGTGGACCATACTACTTCCACAATGGCTCTTACTTTGGATTGTAAGTTCACAGCGACAAGACCTAATATTGAGCTTGTTGGGGAGTTCACCTATTGCAAATGGAAATTCAAGGGACAAGTGGATATAGCAGTAATGCCAAATGGGTTTTTTTATTTTGTGTTCTCAAATATGGAAGACCTATCAAAAGTGCTATGTGCAGGACCCTGAATGTTTGGAAAATCATTGTTGGCTCTTCAAAAATGGGTTACAAATTTTGGATCTAAATGTGGAGATATTTGATACTTCCCCTATTTGGGTGAGACTACCCAGCCTCCCAATGGAATACTGGCATGAGGATGTTTTTTTTGGTCTCGTGAGTGCATTTGGGGATTTGCTATCAATTGACCCGATGACTGCCGCCATATCTAGATTAGTCTATGCTAGAATTTGTGTGAACATACATCATAATATGGATCTTCCTGAGGTCATCACTATCAAATCCAAAATAGGTAAGTACATCTAATCTATTTAATATGAATCTCTTCCCTTTGCTTGTTTTTCCTGCAAAAAAGTTGGACATTGGGCTAAACACTGCTCGCTTAAAAAATCTAAAGAAAAAGATCATAAAAGAGAACCTAAAAAGTATGGAAACAAAAATAAAAAAGTTTTGTTAGCTCTTTAATTAATCCTGATCATGATCATCAGGAGAAAAAAATAGAGAGGGTGAACAGTAATGAGTCTGAGGTAAATATACTACCAGAAAATCAAACTAATCTTGAACAACCTAGTAATGAATCAGAGGAAAATCTACAACTTGAAAACCAAATCACTTTCAATAAACAACCTTGTTTTGA
Organism: Thuja plicata; assembly: GCA_018584345.1. Classification (NCBI taxonomy): domain Eukaryota; kingdom Viridiplantae; phylum Streptophyta; class Pinopsida; order Cupressales; family Cupressaceae; genus Thuja; species Thuja plicata. Next base: position 706,945 of record MU221857.1, read on the forward strand.
TCAAGTAGTCATTGTTGATTCTAGTCAAGAGTAGGGTAAACCTAAGGTGAAGGGGTTAGAAGCTACTAATAACACAACCAATATGAATAGCTCAGAAGATTTATCCCCTTCTACCATTGTTTCTCCTATTCCTGATGACAGAATCATTGGGGAACTTGACCTCAATGGAAATTCTTTAGATGATAGTGAGGATGACTCATTATCCCCTATTTCAGCTCTATGGAGAGAAGAAAACCTAGAGACAATCTTGAGTTCAGATACAAAACTAGTCAACCAAGAAGCTCCTTGGTCACAGGTAAAGAATAATTAAAGTCTCAACAAATCTTCAGGTAAAAAAGGAGACCAGAACAACAGTAATTCATGTGAATCAGATAAAAAACAAGAAAATCATAGTCAAGGGGGAGTACAAAACAGAAGACAATTTAAGGATGGTGTTGGCACAACTAAGAGTAATAAAGTAAGGGAATCACAAAAGAAGAAAAGAGAGCAGGAAGAAAAATAGAATATAGCAGATGGAAAACAACGTACCATCCCTAAGATATGTTCTCCAAGTATTTGATATGAAAGTCATCTCTTGGAATATATTAGGGATTAATAGCCTCCATCAATAGGATGTACTTTAGAATATGGTTAGTGATAGAAAAATTGATATTCTTCTCATTCAAGAAACTAAAATGACAAAAGAAAAATTGGAAAGAATGCATGTGTCTAAATATTATGGGATCATATGTGGTGACTCTGAGGGAGCTTCAGGTGGTATAGGGATTTTCTGGAATAGTAAAAATGTTGTGTGCAATTTAATTCATAGTGAAAAGAATATTTTAGTGGTCAAGATCACTTACCTCAAGGAGAACTTTAGCTGGAACTTGATCAATTTTTATGCCCCTAACACTAGAGATGGTAGACAGAATTATATGCAAAGATTGAAAGATATCCATAATCTCTTTCAAGAAATTAGTTGGATGGTTATGGGAGAATTTAACACTCCTCTCAAGAATGAGGAAAAAAAGGGAGGGATCAACTCCCAAATGGACAGTAGATCTGATTTGATGGAATTTATCAATGAGAAAGCTCTTTTAGATATTAACCTAGAGGGCATTGACTATACCTAGTTTAATAGATGTACTATAAAGGAATTAATTTAGGTGAAACTAGATAAAACCCTCTTAACCAATGATTGGATGGCTAGGTACTTTTGCACTCTTTCTGCCAAACTTTATATTGGATCTAACCACTATCCTATATCCCTAAACATTAATTAGATCAAGAGTAGAAAGAACTTTCCCTTTAGATTTGAAATAATGTGTCTAACTCACCCTAATTTAGAAAATAAGATTGAGGAATGGTGGAATTACACTATTGAAGGGGGAGAAATGTATAGAATGGCTAAGAAACTGAACACTATTAAAAGTAATCTAAAAGGATGGAACAAGGAAGTGTTTGGGGATATCTTCCATTAGAAAGGTAATTTGCAGAATGAAATTAAGGAAATTCAAAATAGTATCCAGAAGGAGGGTCTTTTAGAGGAAACTAAAATCAAGGAAAATATTCTGTGTGTAGATTATCATAACATTATCTCCAAGGAGGAGTCTTTCTGTAGATAGATATCTAGAACTTTATGGCTCAAGGCATGGGAAAAAATACAAGATTTTTCCACATGATGCCTTTGAAACACAAAGCTATTAATAGGATAACTAATCTCCAATCAAAAGGTAAAAGTATTTGGAAGGAGGAAGATATCAGATCAAAAATGTTAAGATACTTCTCTGAGCTACTAGCTAAGGATAATAATTTGAATAGAAGTGATAAAGATGAAATTCTTACTGCCATCCCTAAATTGGTCAATGAACCTTCTAAAAAAATGGTCCAAGCTATTCCTTCGAACAAGGAAATTAGAAATGTTGTCTTCTCTATGTTGTTCTTCCAGCTGTTCTGGGATATTATTTGTCAAGATGTTTAGGCTTCTATTAAATAATTATTTGGCTCTGGATGTCTTCTCAGGGAATCAAATTCTACCTTCCTTGTTCTTATTCCTAAAAACCCAGGAGCCAACACTGTGGAATATTTTAGACCTATCATCCTTGATTCTATCATTGTGTCTCATGAGAATATCCATTCTCTGGAAAAGGAAAAAAACAATAGGGCTTCATGATGAAACTGGACCTATCTAAGGCTTATGATAGAGTCAATTGATATTTTCTGCAGATGGTGTTGTCCTCCTTTATTTTTAACAAGGAGGTCATCAAAATTATTATGCAACTTGTAACTATTGTTTCTTCCTCTGTCATTGTTAATGGGGGTTCCTCTACTTTTTTTAAACCTACCAGAGGGTTAAGACAAGGAGATCCTATCTCTCCTATCCTCTTTGATGTTCTTTCTAAGTTCCTTGGGAGGTATATCCATAAAATGGTGGAAAAAGGTGAAATAAATGGTATTCAACCTTCCTCAACTAGACTCATTTTCTCTCATGAGAAATTTGTGGATTATACTCTTATAATGGGAGAGTCGACAATTAAAGAAGCCAAAAATCTGAAGAAAGGTCTATCTATCTATACTGAGGCTACCAGGTAGCTTGTCAATTGGACTAAGAGTTTCATCTTATTCATAAATACTCTTGAAGAAAGATAGAAGAAAATGTCTACTATTCTTTGTTGTACCATTGGGAAACTCCCCTCCTCTTACTTGGGATTACCCCTTTGCTCCAATCCTTTGAAATTTTTCTGGCACACTCTAATTGATAGATATAACAATAAATTTGCTGGTTGGAAAGGGGCACTTCTCATCAATGCGGGAAAGCTCCAATTACTAAAATCAACTCTTCAGAACCTCCATGTTTATGCAATCAACTTATTTAGAATTCCCCATAAAATTTCTAATGAAATTAAAAAAATTCAGAAAAGATTCCTTTGGTCTGGGGTTGAGGAAAAGAAAAGAATGAGCCTTGTATCTTGGGAAAAATTTTGTAAGCCTAAAAAGTTGGGAGGTCTTGGGCTGCAGACTATTAAAAAAGTTAATAAAGCCCTCATGGCTAAACAGGTGTGGAGGATTTATGGAGATCAAAAAGAGTGGAACTCTATCATTAAAAGTAAGTATCACTTCCTTAATAATTCTTTGGAGGAATTTATTGGGGAAGACAACAGTACTAATGGTTCCTTCATCTGGAATAGTATAAAATCTAACAAAGACCTGATTGTGAAAGGTAAAATATGGAAGTTGGGAGATGGTTGTAGAATTGATTTCTAGGATGATGAATGGATCCACTCTATGCCTCTGTCCACCAATCAAGACTGGAAGAAAATTATTGAAAGAAGCAAAGAATCTATTGGCACTAAAGTTACTGATTACTGGCAGGACAAAAACTAGAAGAATCTGGGATAAATTGATGTTAGTCTCATTTCCCTCTAGAATGAGCTTCATACCAGGTACATAAAAGATAACATTCAAGATTTGGTTGTGTGGAATCCTACTTTTGATGGCAAGTATACTGTGGCCTCTGCTATTAATATTCTTTCTGATAGAGAGGAAATGCCTCCTTTCTCTTTTGTATGGTATAAAAATCTCATACCTAAAATCAATTTCTTATATTGGCTCTTAACTCAAAATAAACCTCTGACTCTTGATAACCTCTCTAGGAGGAGTATAAACATTGTTAATAGATGTAGTCTTTTCTTTGAAAACACTGAATCTTGTGATCATATCTTGCTCCACTGCCCTTTCACTCGTAAAGTTTGGGATATCATCTTTAGAAAATGGCATATCTGTTGGTGTTTTCCTTTTGTTTGGTAGGATTTTGTTACTCAATGGAGCTACCCACCTCAGAACTTTATTGATAAAGACCTTTGGTTCCTTATCCATCATCATGTGTGCTGGAGAATCTGGAAAGAACGTAATAATAGAATTTTTAGAAAAAATCAGGCATCTCCTGAAGTGGTAGGAAACCAAATTTGTAGGGCACTAGAAGAAAAATTCTCTTCCTTTAAACCTGAGTCTAAATTAGGTAAGAAGGAAAGTGCCAGAAATGATAGTCATATCAATCATAGATCTTTGGCAATTCGGACTTCACCCCCTGAAGGTTGGGTTAAAGATAAATTTGATGGGGCCATGAAGGGAAACATGGGAAATGATGGAGGAGGAATAATAATAGATCAGAATGGTAATTGTGTTGGTGTGATTGCATCTCCTTTGGGCATTCAATCTAACCATAGGGAAGAGGCTATGGCTTCTCTCAACATTATTTTGCTGGCAAAGGAACTGGGTTGTGAGAAAGTCTGGTTGGAGGGAGACTACTTAAATATTATTAATAATATTAGAGGCAAGAGTAAGGCATCATGGACTATTGAACATATAATTTATAAGATAATTAAGGTGGCCTCAAATTTTACCTCCTTTTATGTTTCTCATAGTTTTCAGGAAACTAACCAAGTGGAAAATTGTCTAGCCAATATTGGTGTTAAGAATGATGTCACATTCAAGTTGCATGGGAATGAAAAAATTAATAATGAGGTGGGATTATTACTCAATTATGACTGGGTTAATCACAAGGCAGGTGAGGTCATTCACATTAATCATTCTGATTAATGATGATCTGATTAGGGGTACGGTGACGGCGTCGAGCTATGTGAAGCATCAAAATAATGATGATTTACTTAAGTTGCAAGCTTTTTGGGGCATCATTAAGTACTATGTGCTTGTGAAAATTTGTATTCATTTTGAGTTGACAACTAGTATGAAACAGAACAGTGAGAGAGGTTGAACTAGAGAGGAAGAAGATATGGCAGGAGATTTGAAGAGAGAAGAACCTGCGGAGTGTTAATGAAGGGATGAAAAAGAGGTGTGGATCAAACTCAATAAGGGTAAAGTCCATAGATATTTAAAGTTCCTCCATGGAAACAATAAGGAAGTGATGAAAGCTTTTGTTAATGGCTAGGAGAATGGGACTGTGAATATTTTGGGAAAATTTGTTAAGCTCACTTTGGACCATCTTGTAGAAATTATAGGTCTTCCATTGGAGGGGATGCATTTTTTGAAAGACAAAAAATAGGGCAACAAAGGTTATAAAAAAACTCCCTAAGACTGATGAAGAAAGGGAAATTCTTGTGAAGGGTGATCTGGACTATGTCAACCTATCAAATATTAAGTGTATTTAAGCATTCATGATCTGGGCTATCATGGAGTACTTCACACTTGATAGTAGGTATTCTAAGGTATACAATTACCATTTACTTCTTGTTAACCATTTCTATCATAACATTAGGGTTTGCTTTCCCTTGTATCTCTTAAGCTCACTCAATCAGAGCATTAGTGACCATAGGAGTAAATCTTCCCCTATTTTACATGAGGGTTTAATTATGTTGATTATGGACTATGTTAAGAATCATATCCCCGACCCCATTCCCAAAAGTATGGTGAGTGTTAAGAGTAAAAGTCTGGAGGTGTCTATGGGTAAGAGCTCTAGTAAGATGAAAGCTAAAAAAAGCCGTAGAGGCCCTATTTCTACGGATATCTCTTTGTTAATTTATGATGACATCAAGGGGATGAAAACTGATGATGAACATGATATTGATTCATCTAAGGATGAGGGTGTCACTAGTAAACCAAGAAAAATTGAAGACATGAAGACAAACACCAATGAGTCTTTGGATGGTAAAGATGATACTGAGGAGACCCAGAAGCTGGAGAACAAAATATTGGATGAAATTACTGAAGAAATTGATAATATTATTGAGATCCATGTTGAAGACCATATTGTTAAAAATGATGGTGATGAGGAATAGAATCAGGATATTTAAGAATCTCAGAGGGAGTTGGGGAACATTGATACCCACACTGAAGACCACACTGTCAATAAGGATGATGGGGAAGACCAGACTCATGACCTTTAGGATTATCACAGGGAAACAAGGGATATGGAGGAAACATAGATTGACAAAGGCAATACGGAGAATAATGAGGAGGATATTTTCCCTAAAAAAGAAATAGACAAAGATGAAAAAATTACAATGAGAATGACAATGAGAATGACAATGAGAATGCATAGTACAGCCGTGATACTTTGAAAGGTGACCTTGAAGAAAAGAATGTCCATAACATGAGGAGCCTTGAGGATGATCTCCATGAGACAGAGGCCAATGTCAAAAGGGTGGCTACTATTTCCTTCCTTCAAATGGCCAAAAATAATGTAGAGAATAGTTATAATATGGATAAGTGGATTCAGGATGATATTAAGCAGATCAAAGATAATTATAAGAACCTGGAAGAAAGGAATGCTCTGCTGGAGGAAATTGTTGACAAAATGCACAATGATGCTACCATGTACCAGTAGGGGAAAGATGTTTTTGATAAGGTTAACAATATGGAAACCAAGATCAGCACCATGGTGGACAATAAGCTCAAAAAAATTAATGACAAGCTTAACAACAACAAGGCTCTTATGAAAAAACTTACTACTTTTAGCAAAATGGGTATGAAAAACTCTTTAAATAATCTAAAATCCTTATATACCCTTCTAGAAGGTAATGGCAGTGATAAGGAAAGGTAGGAGGATGATAGCCCTTAGAAAATTCATACTTTAGGCCCTGGCACTAGGACTCGCTCCAGCACTAAAAAGAAAGCCAAAGTTCAGACCAAAGATATCAATAAGTTGAGGGATTTGATCCAAAGCATGGAGCTGCAGATGGTTGAAGTTCAGATGTTGGAGGACCAAATGGAAGTTGTTTAGCCTCAGTGATGGAATTTTTTGGATTGCTGGAATTTTTTTTTTACCTATCTACTGGAAGGTTTTTGTTGTAAGTTGTTTTGATGTTTTGAAATGATATATTTTGTAAAATCTGGGCTTTAGCCCTCTTTTGGTCTTCTATCATATGTGATAGCTCGATGTTACCTTTTTCCTTTATTCTCTATCTCTTTGGTTCTATGCAAAGGGTTCCAGGGCCCCTTAAAAACCTATTGTTACCTTAATCAAAAACAATGTCACAACATCAAACGATTGAGTTTAGGAAAGCACTAGTTGTCCTGAATCTTCTGGACAACCCTAAACCGCAATTGATTACACAGATAGATAAAACACACATACACATTGCATAAAATGCATTCTCAAAAACCTAATAAAATCATGATCCTCATCAACACATAAATTATAACATCATAGTATCATTGGATTAGATTTAGGGGATCACTAATTGACCCTAGTCCACCAGACAGTCCTAAACCATAATCTGTCATTCAAAATGCTTCAAAATCTATACAGAAGCATCAAAATGAACCATGAATGATATTAAAACTACATATAAATTAAATAATAGACAAATTGAGTCTAAAATAGGACCCTAATAGCCTATGGGTGATGGTAGGACCCCTAGACATCAATCTAACCCTGAAACCCTCAATCTGGAAGATCTACATAGTTGGTGACCTAATCTATGCACTTGGTGACCTAATCTATGAAATTAGTAGGATAAGCTACACACTTGGTAAGATAGGCTGTGCACTTGGTCATGGGAGCTGTGCACTTTAGGCTGAAACCTGCGCAAATGGCTCTGTTCCTGCGCAGATGACACAAAATAAGGCAGTTTTGACAAGGTCTCATAAATGACCATAACTGGGAAGTTTCTAGGCACCATAAGTGGAATATGAGGAAGAACCATTTGAGATCTCCTAAATTAACTTCTAGAAACATAGATTGGGACACCAAAAACATCATATCATCCTAGGGAACTAACGTAGAATAGAAACAGGTCCTAATGGAGAAAGAAGGAAATAACAACATGAAATGATTCCAAACTTACAAAAATTAATCCATAAGGTATAAAATAATTTTAAAACCATAAATAGACATAGAATACATCATGAAAACATTATAATCCATTTATTTAATAAGCACAAATATTATCCTATAGAAGAAGAACAATGCAATACACACACACAAAATACGTTGACAGAGAAAGTCTCTTTCAGGCATGGATCATACCTATTGTCCTGCAAAGAAGGTGGAAGGAATAAAATTCATAGATGATCCAAAGGAGTTCAAAAAAATGTAACACCATCCAATTCAAATGATATCAAGAGGATCCACCATAGCACAATATCTCTCTCCCTAGAGTCTTCCATCCATTTTTCTGATCTTGAATCACCTAAAATTTTCAATCTAAAACTATCTCCCTAAAAATATCAAGGAAATCATTCCCAAGGTTTTTTCCACTAATTCCCTCTCTCTATTTTATTCCTAAAATTCTTCCCTCCCCCTCCTCTATAGAAGGACCTCTCATAATAATGCTACATGAGTGGTTACACGAGAGAAATCCAACCGATGCAACCATCCATAACCAAAGGTTGGTTAATAGTTTAGGAATAGATATTATTAATTTATTTCTTAGTTGTAGGTTATTCACGCACCATAACTGTTATTGCACTCTTTAATTATTTACTTTAATAAAGGTTAATGTAGATTTATCTTAGCACATAGTATATATATTTTTACACTACCTTAGCCATCAAGGAATTTATTTAAGGCAATTACTCTTAGTATTTACCAAATAGTCTAATAACAATATTGCTACGCAAATCATAAATACATATAATCATTTAATTATTATCTTTGTATATATATATATCTGTGTGTGTGTGTGTGTGTGTGCACCCATATGCTTATGATTTTATATACCTATTTAATTATTTATTATTATTATTATTATTATTATTATTATTATTATTATTATAAGAGGATATTAATTTATGAATATACTTTATAATCTTTATTACAACATATTTTAATTTCATATTATGTTGATTACTCCAACCTGATATAATTCTATAAAAGATATAATGTCCAATCCAAGCAGCAAGAGAATACCCACTCACATAAACCAATCCTCAAGCAAGTCCTATGGAACAATAATTCCAAAAATAATTACAAGGAAAAAAAGCTATCCAGAAAAAAAAATAAGTTACCATCATGCCAAGGAAAATATATACAGGACCAAATCAGGAGTACCCAACTCAGGTGCAAAGGATCATAACAAAAGGACCAAAGATAGGTTTATTCTTGTGAGAACTTGCTACTCTCTCCATAACAACAACAACAATGATCGAGGATGTTGAGGGCGCCCTCAGACCTAGGAAGCCAGGTGAAGTCGATGCTCAGTACCTGTAAGCCTAAATCACAGAGAAGAAATACATGTGCATGGATATACATATAAAGAATACATAATAGAAAGATGACCGGGATCGATACATTGTGTGGACCTTAGCTATGTGAGTAACTATGACTTTGTCCTGAATCATGAAAACACATCAGATATTTATATACATATAATGCATGTAGAATCTTTATAAATAGGGTTGTAATGCTAATAATTGGGTTAGTCTTTTTAATAAAATCATATTTCTAAAACATATTCATATTCTAAACCCATATACACTGATAAAAATAATCATAAATAATTACATCAAAGTATCTAAGAGGTATGTCATCATATAGGTCTATCCACCATACTTATTAATGATCAAGTTTAGGTTGATTATATCATAGCATACTCCATAAAGATATTATCACATAAAGAGAGAACCAATAGGGACAATTAACTTACCATTGTCCTCATTATCATGATCAATATTTAGAAGCACCACATAAAATACAAGACTTATTCTGAGTAACCTTAACAGAAGGAGGTATAGAAATAACTTATATATATTCGTCAAGAACATATCTCATAACATCCTTTACATAGATAGGGATAGAAAGGTCTTCAACACCTAAGTGGAGATAAACAAACACCAAAGTATCACTTAAGGTAATATGGCTATTATTAGGGTTAACTGGTACAAGATTATGAAATGATAAGAATGAACTATTGGAGTAGATTAGACAAGTATCAGAAATTTCTACGCATTAAGATAAGCATAAAAATATCTTACCACACTCAAGAGAATTTAAAAAAAGTCAAAAAATTATTTTAGGGTTTGAGGGGTATTACATCCTTCCCCCCTAAGATTTGACTTACTCCTGGAAGTCAGAAATTATAAAAGGACTATACATCACGCATAAGCCATAAATTGTTATCCAACTCAATAGAAATATTCTGACGCTAAAACCTTAATTTGATAATTGCACACATAATTATTTTATCAAGAAAAATCACATCTTCATACAGTTTAGTTTAACTTAAAGAATCTCATATGTACTTCTTGTACTTTATGCAATAACTTTGTCAACAAGATACTTAAAATTTGAGTATTATTTCAAGACTACTCTTATTAACTAGAAACTCCAGAGTATTCATGTTTACTTACTAACTTCAACGTATCAAAAAAATGTGTGTTTTAACAATAAAAATTATCACTTTCTTTCACAATATGAAATTTCCTATCTAGAGTAACCAATAAAAAGAAGGAATTTCTGACAAATTTTTCTATTTTTGAGACACAATCTAATCCTACACACTACAACATGTGCGAAAATAGGGTTCTAAAAATTTACATTGCTTACCAACTATGAATGTCATATAACATTTACTATTATAACACAGAGGGGTATATAACATTTATATTTATTAGTTTCATGAAGGGAATACAACAAACAATTGTTATTTACTTTTACAATCATGAAATTAAAATAATCTAGACACTCTAAACTTACCATTTGCATTAATGCATAGTTTTATATGAAATCTTTTAGAAAATGTAAAACATCCTCTTTTAGCAAGTAAATAGTATTCATTTTCATCAAGATTTAAATAGACTTCCAATAACTTAGGATACATACACACTCTACAATACATATATTCTAAGTCTTCTTTCATAATAGTAGTATTTGACTTCCAAAAACACATTCATACCCCTAGACGTGAAATAATCAGTTTTCTATTTATCGCACCATGATTTATTAAGCTAGGATCCCTTCTCAAAGCTTACTAGTAATATTTACACTTTTCCCTAATTTGCATGTCATGCAGTTTCCATATAGTATTTAGTTAATGTCAAACAAGAATGTAAAAGAGTTCTTTCAAGTTCCTTATTTTATAATGATCATAGATCCATCAAGAAAGAAAACAACACATGATTCCTACTACTATCTTCATAGCCATAAAAATTAAATTAGTAACATTAACCAATGTACATAACTTTAATTTCTACCCTTTACCTATTTGTAATATTACCCTCATACACTTTTAGAACTTTTGAGATAACCTCGTATCCCAGTAGGAATTGAGTAATGTACATAACCATATTCTTATAGCATTTATTTATGACAATCACTTCTTGTTCATAGTTGACAATCACTTCTTGTTCATAGTTGATCAATCACTGAATATTGTTAATTACTACTAAGGTGTTGATCACAATGTATCTAAAACTTGAATTTGTTTCCATAATACTCATTTAGGATCCTACCCACTCACTAGGCATCTAGAAAGACATATATTTAATAAAACAACTTCCATAATTAGTATAGATAATCCATTGGTGTACATACCCTTCTCTAGACTTGCTTGATTGTGTTAGCTTAACTCATTTTCTATGCAAATTAACATGGTATGCATAAATAATATAGCTTCTTACCAAAACATGGATAAAAATTCTTCTTCCTAAATGCAAATGTGAATTATAACCTATGATAAAATCTTTGGGGCATAGGTCCTTCACCAAAGGTTTTCCTAATTAAGCATTTACAAACTTTCCTGATATATTATTACCTTTTCTAACCAATTTTAGTTCTTCAAAACTTATTTTTTAAGAGGGAAGAGATAGACAAAGAGTAATCCATATGGAAATAAATTACTTGTTCCTTACATTTCAGGTTCCTACTTCAAGAACTCACAAGAGAGGGAAAAGAGAGAGATCATTCAAACAGTTATTATATATCAACTATCTATTACAACCTTATTCACTCATGTTTCCCTAGTTCCTCCTTTCACACAATGATCTATGCTACCACTTTCTTTCATATTTTGCCAAGAAAAAGAAAAAAAAATTCTTTTTCAAATTTTAAACCAAGACACGACACTAAAGTTTTCACTTCTTGCCTAGGTACATATTATTAACCATGAAATTTAATTATTACCATTTATGTCATAAAAGAAAGTACTACCACAATCATTTCTTTCTTCACATTAAAGGTGCAAAAGAAATTCATTTTTAAGAAGGAAGTCAACTAAGCATTTATAAGAAGATAGAGTGCACAACATTTCCAAAAATATATTATAGGTAGGGTCAGGAGATAATATTGCCTACTACCATAATTGAGATGCAAACATAAAGTATCCATTTACATTTGGCTTTCTAGGGATAACTGTATCATTTTACAACAAGAATTCGTCACACACAAGTCTCAAGAATTCCTTAAAATTCTATTATTATTATAGAAACATCCATTTAACACATGATTCATCTCATATCGCAAAAACATAACTAATTGATATAAGATAACTCAATCATAGAGGAACAAGTGTACCCTAGTTAGACAATGGAACATAAATACAACAAACATAGCCTTCATTTCCTAAGATTCAAATTTTGCTAGCATACAGATGAAAACAAATGAGGCAGAGATAAAATATTCAATATTATGTATAGGTGAGCTATGAGTCCCAGAGTTCCCAATGTGGAAACCTAAGGCTCTAATACCAAGATGACACACCCTGTCAGGCAACCCAAGAGGACAAGCCAACTAACTACTAAGAGATGTGAATATATTTTTTTTTTCAATCAAATATTACCAACTAATCCAAGTCCTCTCAGATTACCTAATGCTACTATACAAGCAACATAATTTAATCTATTCATTTAAACATGAAGGCATTGATTAATTAATATAAGCTTACTAAATCATTGTTTTAGTTTTAACATTAAGTTCCAAGTATAATCCTAAAATCATTCCTAACATATTTACATGCATTACATGACTTATCCTCTACTTAAACTTATGTTATTAATTACACTATTCATTAAGCATTTAGGTGAGAGATAAACATTCAATAGGTAAGCAATACCCTAAATACTTTATTATTCCATACGCATTTGAGGTACATAGTAAACATAATCCAATATTTAATTCTATAGCTAACTTACTCATTGATTCATCAATTCATAATAGTTTTCTACAACATTAAATCAAGAGATATCACAATCATTCATAAATACATTATTTCATACTAAGTCTAAGATCATTTATTTGATACCAAAAATTAATAAAAGATACGTGAATAAATACCCTTAACCTTTATCTTTTCATGTTCATAACATAGAATATTTTACCTTTCCTTTTACCTAGAACTACCCATTCCCTTATACATTTCTTGATTTAGATTGATATACATCATATCATCAGATATAATTATTCCCTTACAAGAGCTTACAATTACAATAATGTGCATGCATAAGTACATCTTTTCATATATGATAAGAAGTCTTCAAAACTGAAAATCTAGAAAGGACATGAGCCAAGAACATCCATCTGACCATAAACAGTACCTCGATATAATAAAGATTAACCACCCAACCATGTGGATCAATAAATATTCCACTCCCCCATTCTAGGAGATAGAGACCAACGTCCACGCAAGAAGGTAACAACTAAGATACCATTAAGGTGATGGTAGCCCTTCCCAAAACATAACACAATAGAAAACACAGGAAGATCAAAAGGACCCAAAAAGGACACAATCACATTGGTAAGAACTATAAGCCACAAGCTAGGTGAGTTTCATTGCATAGCCCTCACCCCTTGAGTTATCCTGGTAAGCCACTCTGGGCCCCGACCCCCAAGTAGGCACATACGAAACTGAACATCTCTCATAGGGACAAGACTATTTGATTGTGCTATCACAATAGCACCTTCTCCCACTCCCATCCATATAATATAGTAGCACTACTGGAATGGTTGAGGCTTACCTTAGTAAATGTGTAGTACCCTTCCCATAATTTATTAATGTTTTCACTTGATTAAACAACTCACCAATGGGTTACCCTTGTACTAGCCACTTAGGGCCCCAGCCCCTCACTATGAGCCACTCACCTAGTGTTCTTAAGTTCCCTACCTAAAAAAAAACATCAAAATAACATAATAAACCCACATTGTGATTTATAGGAAGACATAAAAATGTTACAACATCAAATAGTTGAGTTTAGGAAAGCACTAGTTGTCCTGAATCTTCTAGACAACCCTAAACCACAATCAAGTACACAGATAGATAAAAAACACATCCACATTGCATAAAATGCATAAAAGGGATTCTAAAAAACATAATAACATCATTAACCTCATCAAAACCTAAATTATAACATCATATTATCATTGGATTGGGTGTAGGAGATCACTAATTGACCCTAGTCCACCAGATAGTCCTAAACCATAATCTGGCATTCAAAATGCGTCAAAATCTATATGGAGGAATAAAAATGAACCATGAATGATATTAAAACTATATATAAATGAAATAATAGACAAATTGAGTCAAAAATAGGACCCAATAGCCTATGGGTGATGATAGGACCCCTAGACATCAATCAAACCCTAAAACCATCAATCTAGAAGATCTGCACAGTTGGTGACCTAATCTATGCACTTGGTGACCTAATCTACACACTTGGTAGGATAAGATGCACACTTGGTAAGATAATATGTGCACTTGGTCATGGGAGCTGTGCACTTGGGGCCTAGAGCTACGCAGATGGCTCTGTTCCTCCGCAGATGGCACAAAACAAGGTAGTTTTGACAAGGTCTCAAAAATGACCATAACTGGGAGGTTTTTGGGCACCAGAAGTAGAATCTAAGGAAGACCCATTTGGAATATCCTCAATTACCTTCCAGAAACATAATTTGGACACCCAAAAAATCAGATAATCCTAGGGAATTAACATAGAATAGAAACAGGTCCTAATGGAGAAAGAAGGAAATAACAACATGAAATGATTCCAAACTTATAAAAGTTAATCCATAAGGTATAAAATACTTTTCAAAACATAAATAGACATAGAATAAATCATGAAAAAATTATAATCCATGTATTTAATAAGCACAAATATTATCCTATAGAAGAAGAACAATGCAATACACGCAGACAAAATACGTTGACAGAGAAAAAGTCTCTTTCAGGCATGGATCGTACCTATTGTCCTGCAAAGAAGGTGGAAGGAATAAAATTCATAGATGATCTAAACGAGTTCAAAAAAATGTAAAACCATCCAATTCAAATGATATCAAGAGGCTCCACCATAGCACACTAGCTCTCTCCCTGGAGTCTTCCATCCATTTCTCTGATCTCGAATCACATAAAATTTTCATTCTAAAACTATCAAGGAAATCATTCCAAAGGTTTTTTCCACTAATTCCCTCTCTCTATTTTTATTCCTAAAATTCTTCCCTCCACCTCCTCTATATAAGGAACTCTCATAAATATGCTATAGGAGTGGTTGTATGGGAAAAATCCAACCGATGCAACCATCCATAACCAGAGGTTGGTTAATAGTTTAGGAATAGATATTATTAATTTATTTCTTAGTTGTAGGTTATTCATGCACCATAACTATTATTACACTCTTTAACTTATTTACTTTAATAAAGGTTAATGTAGATTTATCTTAGCACAAAGTATATATATTTTTACATTACCTTAGCCATCAAGGAATTTATTTAAGGTAATTACTCTTAGTATTTACCATATAGTCTTATAACAATATTGCTACACAAATAATAAATACATTTAATTATTATCTTTGTGTGTGTGTGTGTGTGTGCACCGATATGCTTATGAGTATATATACCTATTTAATTATTTATTATTATTATTATTATTATAATAAGAAGACATTAATTTATGAATATACTTTATAATCTTTATTACAGGATATTTTAATTTCATATTATGTTGATTACTCCAACCTCATATAATTCTATAAAAGATATAATGTCCAATCCAAGAAGTAAGAGAATACCCACTCAGATAAACCAATCCTCAAGTAAGTCCTATGGAACAATAATTACAAGGAAAAAAAGCTATCCATACAACAAAATAAGTTACCATCATACCAAGGAAAACATATACAGGACCAAATCAGGAGTACCCAGCCCAGGTGCAAAGGATCATAACAAAAGGACCAAAGATAGGTTTATTCTTTTGAGAACTTGGTACTCTCTCCATAAAAACAACAACGATCAAGGATTTTGAGGGCACGCTCAGACCTATGAAGCCAAGTGAAGTTGATGCCCGCTACCTGCAAGATTGCATCACAAAGAAGAAAAAAATGTGCATGGATATACATATAAATAATACATTGTAGATGGATGACTGAGATTAATACATCATGTGGACCTCAGCTATGTGAGTAACTATGAATTTGTCCCAAATCATGAAAACACATTAGATATTTATATACATATAACACATGTAGAATCCTTATAAATAGGGTTATAATGCTAATCATTGGGTTAGTATTTTTAATCAAATCATATTGATAAAATATATTTATTTTCTAAACCCATATACACTGATAACAATAATCATAAATAATTACATCAAAGTATCTGAGAGGTATGTCATCATATAGGTCTATCCACCATACTTATCAATGATCAAGTTTAGGTTGATTATATCATAGCATACTCTAGAAAGAGATTATCACATAAAGAGAGAACCAATAGGGACAATTAACTTACCCTTGTCCTCAATATCATAATCAATATCTAGAAGCACCACATAAAATACAAGACTTATTATGAGTAACCTTAATAGAAGGAGGTATAGAAATAACTTATATATATTCTTCAAGCACATATCTCATAACATCATTTACATAGATAGGGATAGAAAGGTATTAAACACCTAAGTGGAGATAAACAAACACCAAAGGATCACTTAAGGTAATATGGCTATTGTAAGGGTTAATTGGTACAAGATTATGAAACCATAAGAATGAATTGCTGGAGTAGATTAGACAAGTATCACAAATCTCTACGCATTAAGAGAAGCATCAAAAGATCTTACCATACTCAAGAGAATTTAACAAAAGTCAAAAAATTATTTTAGCATTAGAGGGGTATTACATTACACCTATAGTGGTCACTGATCTATTGGAGTTCTCTGGGTCAAGTTGAAGTCACTCTATGATGATGCTTGTTGTTTGCTCAAATTTTGCTCTCATCACTCTGCTCTGGTCATGGTGAAGAATGAAAACATTATGTCACCCTTTTATAGATGTTTTTCCCTAAAAGTGAGTCATTAATGCTCAACCAATCCTCGGTGTTTGAAGATAGATTTCATCAGTTTGAACATTAAATTCTCTCTTCGGTGATGATGTGATGTTTTGGGGTTTTCGTTTAACTATTTCCTTTTACCAACAGGTTTTGGTGTTGTGTGTAAACAACTTATTCAACTTTGCTTGATTATCGACGAGTCTCGGTTTACACTTGAAACTTTTCTTTAACATGTTAACCAATGATTCTTGGTAAGTGTAGGTAGTTTCAACTTTGAGCTTATACCGATGGATTTCAATATGTATTACCCAATAGAATAGTTATCACAGATTTTAACAAGTACTACCATGATGCATCTTTACTTATGCTAATTTGGCATTACATAAACATATTATGGAACTGATGTAAAGTAAAACATAGTGTAAAGCAGTTCCATACTTACTTATTTTTCTTAGGTGGGGGTGGTGATGTCACCAGATCCATTGGATGGGGTGTCACCATTTGCATTTCTCAGTCCAGCTTCATCATTTTTAGAAGCTCTTCTCCACATTTTGTCTCTCATTCTCCAAATATATTCAATGATGTTTCCATTGGGATATGTGTTGATCTCTATAATTCGATCTCTACAGTCTTTCTTAAGATGACCAACTTTATGACAGTGTAAGCATTTCAATCTTGGGTTTGTCTAGCCTCTAGAATTTCTTGTCAACTGTCTTATATAGTTTTCAGGAATGTGACCAAATCTTCCACATGTTGTACAATTTTTCCATGTGTAGTAATCCCATACATACTAGTTACCAACTCTTATCGATTGATAGGGAGTTTCTTGACCTTTTGGCTTCCACGCTTGCTTTTTCTTTTTCTAGCATTCAAGAGTTGTGTGCCCATTCATTTTGCAAGTAGGACAATATTTTTCGATGTAGGTTTCCTTCTTTGGTTGTTTCATCTCATACTTACATTCATATGTTTCATGTCCTTTCTTGTTACATTTATAACAAAATCCTATGAATGAATATGTGGATTTAGGAATACCTTTCATTTTGCCTCTACATACATTTTATGTGTGGCCTTGCTTTCCACAGTGATTGCATGTCAGATTTCTTGTTCTTGGATTTTCATAGACATTCTTTGGATCAGCTTGATTGGGTTATTCTCCACTCTTGGTAAGGCCTAGATCAGTGTTGTTGTTGTCTCTTCATTTTCCTTCAAGAAAATCATCCATTCTTTTATTTCTTTCTTCAACTTTATTGATAATTTCATTATGCTGCTGTTGAATTCTTATTTCATGTTTCAAATTTTAATTTTCATCCCTTAGCTCACGGATAGCTTCTATTCTTTCAATGAGTTCAAAATTAATTATTTTTTCCTCTTGACTCATAAGAATAGTCTTATTTGTGTTCTCATGCTGATGCTCTGTAAGTCTTTATATTTTAGACTCTTTCTCTTATATCTTTTCTATAATCTTTCTTCTATCATCAATAGCTAGTGTTCTTTCATCCTCAGCTTGTATATAAATTTTCATGACATCAATAATTCTTACCGTCTGTGTCTCTTGACCGATTTGCAAAGATTTTACTTGTCCAGCCAGATGTTGATTGATTT
Source organism: Thuja plicata (assembly GCA_018584345.1). Lineage (NCBI taxonomy): Eukaryota > Viridiplantae > Streptophyta > Pinopsida > Cupressales > Cupressaceae > Thuja > Thuja plicata. Next base: position 725,735 of record MU221857.1, read on the forward strand.
CATTTAGGCTTGTGATGCTTTCTTCTGATGTGTTTGATGCTTTTCTTGTAGTTGATCCTGAAGACTCAAAGAAATCTGTTATCTCTTCCTTATGATAATCTGTTTCATTACAGTGAGCTTCCATAATCTTTGTTTCATCTAACAACTATCTCATATTGATTCTAGCTTCTTTATATTGCTCATAGAAGGTCTGAGTTTATAGTTTCTTATTCTCAATACTTTTGTCAAGTCTGTACTTATCCATTGTATGATCTTTTCTCTTAAGCCTTTAATATTTTTAGAAAAGAGACTTAGCTCTAATACCAATTTTTGGAATTAATGGGAAGTGTGTACTAAGAGGGGATGGGTGAATCAGTACCTCCAAAACTTTTGTATCTTTTAACCTTTATCCTTTAAGTTATCAAATGTTTATCCAACCATCTATTCTATACTATCTTGATGCAAGATATATCAATTCATAAACTTAACCATACATGTGAACATTTATAGAAAAATTCTTGAAAGTAACTGACACATAACACAAGATATGATATATCAGAAAACTCCTGATAGGAAGTAAAAACTACGGTGAGGATGGCACCCACAAATTCTTCACTATCTGTAGATTGGAAGGGGTTGGTCAAGGCTTACAATTTGATCACTTCTGATGATCTACCCCGATTAAGAGTATCAATGGAGACTTTTTAAACTCTACTCTATTAAGAGATTTAGCAACACTTTTGAGTGTGCACTCGGTTAAGAGATTTATAGTTGGACAGTTGAATCCACCTTCCTTGAAAGGATTTTTACACTTTGCTTCACTTGTTAGAATGATAGAAAATTACAATATGACCTGGTGTATGCAATCTCCTATTGTTGATTACAGATCCTTTTAAGTTTACATGAATAATTATATCACCTAATGTGATTGAATAATACCTTTGATGCTCGGTAGTCTCTGTTCTTGGATCTTGCTTACCAAATTCACCTTTTGTTGTTCTAGTTCTTGAAACTTTCAATCTAATCCATAGATGTGCTCGTAGGGCTCATTCATCCTCTCCTTCATTCTCACATCATACATTAATGAATGATTGCATCATCTATTTATAAGATAGATTGACCTAATCAAGTTTCATGTGAAACCATGTTAACTCTAAGATCACAGGTTTACAACTTTACCTTGATCTCCTAGTCTATGTGTTTTAAATCATTTAGACTAATTAAAGAACTTACATTCATGTTTCTTGTCCCTAAAGAAATTGTTTTAAAAACAAATAAATATTCAATAAATAGAATAAGACGGTTTTATTTAACATGGAAGTTAGATCCAATTTTTGCGGGCTGCAATTGACTTTCGGTTTCTGTCAGTTGGTTATGCTCTGAAGTTAGTTAGAATATTTTTGGTGTCCCTTCTTAAACTATCTCTCAGGTTCCTTTGTGATTGTTCTCTCATTTTTCACTATGATCTTCTTGTCAGGTTCCACTTTTGGGTTCCTCTTTATCCTTCTAAATTTTCATTTTTGGTTTACAAACAAAATTGTGTCATCGGTTTTCTTTGTACTTAGTAGTTTTCAGTGATCTCTGATATCTGCATTTTTTAGTTTTCTCCTTGTACTCTCTTTGGGTGTATTCTTATCGAAAGTGTTGTTAGCATACTAATGGAAAATAATGTCATCACCTTTGTGAAGGAAATGAGGCTCTCTTTTATAGAAAATCTCTCTCAATTGACGGTCGAGATAAAAAGAAAAAGAGTGGCTCAGATTCGATTGAAGAAGAACAATCCATGTGCAAAGATGATGATTGGTCAAAAGAGTCAATTGACTAAACTAACTAAATAGTTATTTTGGAAACTTCCAAAATCATTTTTATTTAACAACTTTGTTTCCAAAATGAGAAAAGACAAGAGTAAGTTAACTAAATAAAAGATATTTATTTCCAATTTGATAATCAGTTAACTAAAATTGATGACATCGTATACATTTTTAAAGATTTAGTTTATTTTAAATGCACATTTTTATTTTATTAATTAATTTAATTCCTTTTTGTATTTTATTGACAATTTATCAATTTTATTTAATTAATATATTAAAATATCAATTAAATAATTAACTTAAGGTTTATTTCCAATGTATTGTATTTTAGGGATTAATTAATTAATCAAGTGTGATGATTGATTAGGACCTAGTATTCATGTTAGATAAGCTTGAAATTGATAAATTGCTTGTTTGATTTAGGACATAAAATAATCAAGATTAGGGTTTCTTGATATGTGATTGAAATTAGGGGTCTAGGGTTTAGATGAACATTTTTAGGTCATTACATTTTCCCCTCTTTGAATTGATGAGCGATCAGCACATTGATTCTATTAGTTCCTTTTCTTGCTGACATAAAAGTACTCTCAAAGAGCTTTCTCTATTTATCCCAGACACTGACAAGGAAAGATACACAATGACAAAAATAAGGTTTTTAAACCCTCTACACTTTGAGCTCCATAAACTCGGGTGGGAATACCCTTCTAACATAGAACAATCAAATTGCTAGATTATTCCAGTAGATATGAATGGAATCACAGGGATTAACCTCTGCAATATTTACTTGGTAGTTCAAAACATAAAGATAAAGATCAATTCTATAGTGATAGTCACCTAATTCAGTAGAAAATAGACCAGTGCTTAATCCTAGGGTATGGAGTCACTTCTGAATAACTTTAACCAATTTTCTCATGAACAGGAATTTAAAACAACTACAAAATCTGACATAAACATAGATATACCTTATATATCTATCCTCATGCATATAAAAAATTTACTCATCAAATTAATTATAAACCCTGAATCTCACTGAAACAACCCTAAGGCAATTTTAATCCTTCCTTGAAAGAACCCTAAAAATATTTCAAAATCTTCCTAACAGACATATAATGAAGACAAAATACTCATCATATGTTTTAGAAACTATTGATGGATTTCATTTGTATTCATAATCAAAGTTTCTATTACATTCAACAGTAATTTCAAAACCCTCTTCAAAAGATATTGGTCTTAAACCAGAGTTTATACAATTAAACTTGTACTCCCAAATTAAAAATGACTATCCCTCTCCCAGTAGTCTTGGAATCCTTTTATAACTAAGGATGCAAAAAGCTACAAATTACATGGGAAAGATTTAAAAAATCTTTTACAATAACTTTTGCAACTAACATAAAAAAATAAATTATAATAGAACACGGGTAGCAAAAGTTGGTGAAGTCTGAAAAAGGTTTGTTGTTGCACTTTGACAATATCCTCCTCATCCTTTCAGCTTCACTTCCCACCTATTCACCTCCTTAGTGGTGGGCCAATCAAAAGTCTTTTCCTGCTCCAGCTTTGCAACAGCTTCTATCCATCTGGCATCAATGGTTGTCCTGGCCTCAGAAACAAACTTTGACATATCTCTTTCAACCTGTTAGGGATTTTTCTTGTATGAATCACAGTTCTTGAAATGACTACTTGAACACTATGCCTTCTAATACTGATTCAGATACAAGGAAAGCCTAATTGCTAAGGATTGGATAATATCCTTCTTCATTTTTGAGCTCCACAAATACTCAGGTAGGTTTTACCTCTTTATGATTACTGATTACACAGTATATATTAATGTGGACACTAATTTGCTATGTATCTTTGTTAAACCAACTTATGAAACACCTTGCAAATGACCAAGCATAAACATATGCAAAACTTAACCATACAAACCATGATTGTAAATATAGCATAAATCAGTGATACAAGGATTTTCATCCTTCTTCCTTTTAAGGAGGGATAACCTAGTTGATTCACTCTCTAAGGAATCACTAAAATGGACACTATCCTGCTGATATGAGTCCTTAATGAGTTCAGCTCATTTATTCTAAGTAACATAAGTATATTTAATTGAAATGATTTTTATATTGGATGAAGAACAAACTGCAAACTATAACCTAGACCAGTGCCTATCCCTTGGGCAAAGAGTCAATGAAAACATGTATCAACAGCAATAAACCAATAGAGATACTGTAGAGTGCCTTACAAACTACATGTAGCTAAGATAGAGTGCCTTAAAAACTATCCTCTCATATACATACATCTGCATCAAATCCTTATCACAATGCTTTTCTCTCTGAAATCATCTATGAAACTTAGTCCTCTCATTGAAAGGAACTCATAAATAATTAGACAAACTACCTTGTAGCAGGTGTACTTCAAATGCCTTACAAGTAAAACACACTAAAGCACAAACAGAATGCAAAGAGACAAGATAATATGAAAGAGGGAAAACTACACAGTATTCTATTAATGGATTCTATTTCAACACATCCAGACAATAAGGCTTTAGAATATCAAAGACATAGAAGTATATCTTACAATAGAAATTCATCAGACCAATAGGGACCTGCTCTGGGCATCTGCAGGAAAAAACCAGAACAGAGTAGAGGAAAGGAACCATTAAAACTGAGAAAAGAAGAAGATATATAGAAGAGAAGAAACCCTAGAAACTATGTCTGGCAAATACCTGTCCTTCTCTCAAATCTGATTTCCACTCATTCCTTCTTTTCCAAAAAAATCTGATCCTTCTCGGTGACTTAAAAAATTTGATTTTACTTGCATTCCAAGTCTTCAAAATATATGATTGATTTAATCAATTTTTAACTACACTTGTCTTTTTAAAATATGATTTTATCCTCATTATAACTCTTTCATTATTCCACTGAGAAGCTTTCCAAATCTGATATTAATTTGAGAAAATCTGATTTCATTCCTCTTCAAAAAATCTCTGGGAAAGCAAATATGAATCTGATTTTGTAAATAAAATATATGTATTTTATCTCTTCTTTCTGTGCAAATCTGATCTCCATAATCTAATCTTCATTCTGTTTAAATTTGCTATTATTCTGCAAAAAATCTGATTTCCTCTGTGTTGAAAATTCTTCCCGGAATGCATTTTCAAATCTGAAATAAAATACATTTGCCAAAAACTATACCTTTTCCTATGTTTAACTATGCATATAACTTTAATTTTTCCATTTAATATAGTTTCTAGGCACTTTAGCCTTTAATTTGCCTTTAATATTCTTCTTTGATTTTCACTTTAAACTATAGCAAATTCTTTTAATACTGTGCACTTTAACTCTGTGTATTGAAAATTCTCATTTTCCTCAATTTTCTGCATATTATGCCTAGATTCCACCAGATTTTGACACTTGTCAGATGCTGATTTTCTACTCTAAACTAGCCTTTTAACTCACCTTTTAACCCCAGTCATCTTTTCCTCTTTGTCTCTAAGTCTCTTGAACTTTTTCTTAACCTTCCATCCATTTGGAGACTTGGAGACTACCTTTAGTCTCTAAGTCTCTAGATCTTTTTTCTAGCCATGAGTTTGTTAAGAGACTTGGAGACTACCTTTAGTCTCTAAGTCTCTAGATCTTTACTTAACCTGACCTTAACTACACTTTAACCATGATCAACCTTTTTCTCATTGTCTCTAAGTCTCTGAAAGATTTCTTTAACCTCAGTTAGATCTGGAGACTTGGAGACAAGGAGACTAACTTAACTCAACTATTAACCATGCCTCAACTATGGTTACTTTGCACAATGTAGTCTCAAAGTCTCATAAAAATTTTCTTAACCATGGTTCGATCTGGAAACTTGGAGACTAGCCTTTAGTCTCTAAGTGTCTAGATGAGCTTAACTTGACTGCAACTTGACTGCACTTTAACCATGATCAAATTTTATAGTGTAGCCTCTAAGTCTTTGAATGATTTTTTCAACTATAGTTAGACTTGGAGACAAGGAGACTACCTTTAGTCTCTAAGTCTCTAGATGATTTTCTTGGCTTTGGAGACTTGGAGACTTGGAGACAAGGAGACTAACTTTATGCATTTTTACTCCAAAATAATGGG